>LPNX010341442.1:34237-165060 GCA_001517045.1 Pseudotsuga menziesii
GGAGAAGATCAAGCTTGGATCATGATCTAGATTTATGTAGGAATGCAACAAAATACACAAATAACCACAAAAACAAATATGCTGCGAAAATAACACTTCATTTCATTAATCAATAACTAAAACTTGTTTACATACAGAATGGAAATAAACTAGCTAGAGTGCTGGTAGCTTATCTCTCAGAAGAGATGTGGCGGCTACATGCCTCTGAACTCTGTGTTACAATGAGACTCGAAGGCCTATATATTATTAAGAAACAATGGAAACCCTACACATCCAAAAACCTAACCCTAGGAGGTGAAACACCAGAATGTGGGCCCTGTTGAGTAACTTGGTACATCAATTTCTCAGGGTCGTAACTTTAGCATACTACCTTCGTTTGACGTGCATGATACATCGTTAGAAAGATATGTTTAAGGATTACATCCATTAATGACAATTATCAAGTTCAAAGAGGACTCATTATTTCCTGACCATTCGATGTTGAAAAAAACGTCGTTTAGGGCCTCAAAACGGCTCCGAAAGTTTAGGACCCGAAAACTGCCAAAAATAGTAAATTGTGCTACAATTAAGGAAACTGGAAAACTAAAAGAAACAATAGTGGGCATCCAAGTGGAATAGTTGGGTGGCCACCAATATCCTTCTGGATCATTCCTCCCCCCTTAGGAAGCAATGGTCCCCATTGCGTTGAGTTCCTCCATGAGATGAGGAAAATTCTGCTGAACTTGGTCCCTAGTGAAGGAGTTGGCCTGCTTTGACAATGCGATATAGCTGGATATTCTACTGGCAAGTGTTCTTGATCTGTGTGTCCATAATCCAATCAGTTGTGGCTTATTCCATGCAGTCAAGGTTTAACTCTAATGGTGTGAGTTGTTCTTCCATGTCTGATGTGTCCAGTAGAGGTGGAAAGTAGGGCCGAAGGCAGTCCACATTGAACACTGGGTGCAGACCTAGGAATGGTGGAATGCTGAGCTCAAAGGCATTATCCTCGACAGCTTTGGTGATGGTGTATGGCCCATATTGGAGTGGGCAGAGCTTGCGGTGGGGTCTAGCAAGGTTCTCCTTCTACAAATGTAGCCACACTTTGTCGCCCACCTAGAAGTTGTGTTGCACCCGATGTTGATCATGTCACTGCTTGTACTTAGAATTGGACCTATCCAATATGTCATGAACATGTTGGTGAATGTGCTGAATGAGCTTAATGAATCTATTCACCTTGGAAACTTCAGACTGTATATGAGCTAAATCATCCTCAGTAGCTACAAATGGCATCGCTGCGTCAATGGGACATAGTGGGTGGAATCCCAAGCCCACCTGAAAGGGGTTGTGGTTGGTTGAGCTGTGGAGGGCCTGATTATGGTTGTGTTGTACATAGGGGAGGATCTCATCCCATGTGCATGGATGCTTTGATTTGTACATGCGCAAAATGTGTACGATCATCCTGTTGACGACCTCTGTCTGGCCATCAGTTTGGGGATGGAAAGCTATGGGCTTTGTGAGCTTGGTGTTTAGCATTGACCATAGGCTAGACCAGAATGTAATAAGGAACATTCTGTCCCAGTCTAATAATATAGACTGTGGGATCCCAAAGTGTACCCACACTTGTTCAAAGAAGAGTTTAGCAGTGGCTTCTGTTGTGATATTCTTCTTGCAGGCCACCATTATGGCCATCTTTGAGAATCTGTCAACAACCACAAACACACAGTCATTGTCATGCTTAGTATAAGGAAGGCCCAACATATAATCCATGAAGATGGAATCCCAAGGTCGACTAGGGGTAGGAAACAGAGTATAGAGGCCTTGCTTCTTGATGGATGGTTTAGCAATGGCGCAGGAAGTGCAGGATCGGATGTACTTCCCGACGTCCTATCGAAGGTTCGACCAATAGAAATACTTCTACAGTACTACCACTATTTTCTCGACCCTGAAATGCCCAGTAACCTGACTGTAGTGTGCTTCCCAAATCATCTTGGCACGCTCGTTTGAAGGAACACAAAGGTGTCCCATGTGACATAGTAGTATATCTTGGAGGTGAAATTTTGGAACTTGGTTTCCCTCCAAGAGTGTCTGGTATGTGTGGTTGAATTCTAGATCACTCTTGTAGAGAAGCAGCCAATCAGAAGTCTCATGACCACAAGAGTTGAGCACGGTGGTTATCACCATGATCGGTGGTCGGCTGAATCAGTCTGCAACATTATTGGTGCTTCCCTTCTTGTACTTGATGTTCAAATGAAACTGTTGTAGATATGTGGACCACTTCTGATGGTGATCATTTTATAACTTCTCTTGCAACACCTCGGTTTTGACCTCATTTGCATGATGTATATAATGTAATTAATCGTGGTGAGGAGCTAAATTCAAAAGCCCCACCATCGATTTGGTTGTGTATGTTTCGGAAATGGGGATATTTGCCAATGGTATGTCGTGCTATCCGACACATTATAAGTTTGGGAATCATGTAAATACGCACATCAAATAAAATAAACCACAACCAGCTATGGTAGTGCAACGTTGAATGAAAAGGGCATGATCCCAAAGGATAAGGGGTGGGGGATGTCAAACCTTGGTCTATGGGGGGCAAAACCCATGTGTTACCACCTTGTTGTGTTTTGCCATCTTCCCTTGTCAACCTGTTTATTGTTTTTGTTGAAGTAGTTGGGATAGTTATGGTGGGTAGTGGAGTGTGGTAGGCTGTCAGCCCTTGCTCACGCACACACTCCACCAGCGAGTTGACCTCATGTGGGAAGCAACCTCCACAAGGCCATATTCTCCATTCTCCCCACTGTGCATTCCCTCAAGGGTTTGTCTATTCCTCACAGGGGTCTGTTCATCTTCCTCACGCAGAGGGGAAGTCTGTTCATCCGCGCGCATAAGGGAGTTGTTCACGCTCACAAAGGGACGTGCAGGCGGAGGTTAGTTTTGCGTCCAAAGTATTATGTAGAGTCGACGCTGCGGTCATTCGAGAAGTCCTTAGTTTGCCGGAAAATTACCCAGACAGCCGTGAAGTTATAAATGAGTCAATCTTGGTCGAGTTGTATAAGAAGTCCGAAGCCAAAACCCGTTGTAAGTTCTTGTCGAGCGTGTTAAAAGATGGTCAGTCTATAGATGGTGTATCCATACCCTACCCTGTGCATATGTTCAAAATTGAAGTTCAATTGGTCATTTCTTTGGTATGTCAAGTACTAGGTCTAGATGAGGATTGTCATGTGGGCAAGGTCGTTCTCGGATTTTTGTTGAGAATGAATTCCTCTGTTTCTGAGTCCCAGTCAACCCCGGTTTTTAGTTTAGACGAATACCTGGCTGAGTCAATTCACCTTCAGCTAAGCGAGTTCCCCAAGGTCCGGTTTTTCAGGTTCCAGACTTATTTGCTTAATATGCTACTGTGTTCTAATATCTCAGAGTTGAAGTTCCTGAGTACCCTATGTTCCTCTGATTTACCTTATCAAATCAGCATGATCGAATTTGCCAATTCGATCATGTCTGAGAAATACAAAATGTTGTTCGATGAAGAATTACCCCGGGTCCTAGATGAAATGAGAAGCTTGATGCAGTCTTCGCCAGAAGAGCGGGTTGGAGATTGGTTTTTGTACAGAGATCATACCGTGTTGAGAATATATGGCTTCACAGGTCAGCCTTATAGGCTACCTTCCTTTCTGACCCCTAGAATATTCGCATTGGAATTCATGCGACAGAGATTGTTGTCCAAAGAGGAACATTTTTGTGCCTTCAAGAAATCTTCGAACATCAAATTTCCGGTTAAGGTTGGCACCTTCATTTTTAAAAGCAAGGGTGCCTTGGTTTTTATAGAAAGGTTGTTGGAAAATATGGAGTTCATTAAAGAGTCAAGTGTGAATTACGACCCCCACCAAGTAATTACATTGAGAAAACAAGCTAACAGGAATAAACCCTTTGAGCATCAAGCTGTTGAGGGGTTAGCAGAGATGGCTAATTTGTTGCAGTTTACTGATGAGACCAAGTCCGATGAAGAGACAGATCCTGCACCTGGTACAGCAATCCAAATCTCCGAAGGTGTTAGCGGTGCAGTCAAGAGGATTTTGTCCGATGCTGACAGTATGGAAGTAGATGACGAGGCTTCCCATAAAAGAGAAAAGCTACTCGAGGGTAGCAAGATCGTAGATGATGAGGTTTTGGGTGTGTTCAAAAAATTTGCCCTAGTCCCTAGGAAGACAGTACAAATAAACCAAGTTTCTTTTAAAAGTTCAGAAGGTGATGTAGACAGCCCAGACTCCAGCCCCTTGTTTAAGTCCAAAGAAGAGCTCAAGAGCAACTACATGGAAAAGAGAAAGCAGTCCCTGGAGGAAACGAGAAGTCTGCTACCAAGGGTAAGAAACTTGTGCAGTTCCAAAACGTCTCTAGTTTCGGCAAGGGATGCTGAGAAAAACACTTTTAAGATGGCCATAGTGAATGATAAAAGGATGTCTGAAATAGAAGTCAGGCTGGACAAAATCAGTACCCCTGACAAAATTCAGCTGCATAAACAAACAAGCGACATCCTCTACTCAGATTTATTGCAGGCCATGGTGAGGATAAACAAATTACAGGTGCTGGTAGACAAATTGGAAGTCCAGTTAAAGCATGAGAAAGTGGAAAATAAGGCAAATGTTATTCAGGTAAGAAAACTACAAGCAGACCTTTCTAGCTCAGACAATACCCAGGCTGTTAAAAAGTTGCTAGAAGAGAAAGATAACGTGCTCCAGGTTTTGAAGAAGAGGTTGAAGATGCCAGGCTCAGAACATGTCCAATCAGCTGAATTGCTAGCCCTCCAAGAGGAGAAAGATGAAATCCATCAGGAGATGATGGAATA
Organism: Pseudotsuga menziesii; assembly: GCA_001517045.1. Lineage (NCBI taxonomy): Eukaryota > Viridiplantae > Streptophyta > Pinopsida > Pinales > Pinaceae > Pseudotsuga > Pseudotsuga menziesii. The sequence continues at coordinate 39,060 of LPNX010341442.1, forward strand.
CAAGGGAAAAGTTGGAGAGCTCCAAGAGGAAAAGAATAGGTGGGAAGCCGAAAGGGAGGAGCTGCTATCCCAAATCTCCGCGTTGAAGAAAGATCAGACTGAAGAAAAGGAGATAATGGAGGAGCTAATGAGCCAAACCCCTACCGGTGATGACCTATCTATTGTAAACATCCAGAAGCCATTAGCTGATTTTTCTACAGATGACCTGTTGGTGTCCATGTCTCAAGTGAGTTTGAAGGAGGAAGCAATTAAGGAGTTGAAAACTGAGAATGAAAAGATGAAGGCCGAATTAACTAAGGTAAATGAAAACAAAAAGTAGATCTTGCAGGAGAAGCACCAATTACAGAAGAAGATTGATGAATTGAAAGAAAAATGCATCGGGAAAGGCCCTCTTCAGGGGGCGAAACACATTATCTGGGATAGCCTGACCATAGAAATCACCAAATTCTGGCATTACTTGAGTTTTAATGATGATTTGTGTACAGTGACAGAGTTGTCCCAACAAAGACTGCAACTGGTAAATGAACACATGGCAAGAAGGCCCCTCACTACAGCCCACAATTCATTGAATTTCCTGAATTCGCTAACACACCAAAAGCTGCACGACATGGGCATAAAGGACCGGATCTCAATAGTGCTATCGGCGAAGAAGATCATCAACAAACACCATTTAATGAAGATTGTCCTGGATAAGTCAGAAGAATTGCGGGCGCAGGTAAATAAGTTCAGACAGGAGTTCAAAGAGCTGTTCGAAGAGGGATTACCATGCTTCTGGGACGAAACAGGCAAGATACTCCCGCCTGAACATTATCACCACCTGCTTGTCCGGGCTCGCTTGGACCACACGAAATTTAACAGCTTGGAGAAGAGCCTGACAGGACAAACCATCATAGACATGTTAGCAGAAGATTTTGAAATCCTACAGAAGTTCGTCGCTATCAGAGCCAGATTGCCCAAAAAATATTACGAAGCATATATGGAGCTCGAGGTAGCTATTCGGGAGATGATGGAGAGTGACACCCCAAGTTCGGAGAAATGGAAAGCTGTAGAGCGGTTTGGGAAAACAAGTTATATTCTTCCCTCCTAAGAACAGGTGTCAGGTGCTGAAGAGCTTATGGGGCAAAGATTCGGAGCTGATTGGGAAAACGACGTGGAGCTGTTTGGGCAAAGATTCGGAGCTGATGGTGCAAAGTTTGTTATCTAGCTGACTTATACTTAGTGGTCTGTTAGGAATGGAGTTGTAACAACTTCCTAGTGGTGTAGGAAATTCAGTTACAAACTCTAATTTATGCCGACCATTCTGTTATTGATCTGCTGAAGGCAGACTTATTGTTTAATCTATATATTTGTATCTTTTTATGAGATGGGGGTTGGCACCCATCGAATGAAGTGATTTGTGGAGAACATGTCTGTCTTATTTTTTAATACCAAAAATGAATGCATGAGAGTTCTTTTTCAGAGATTCATGTATCATTGACGTTGCAGTCCGTGCTTTCTTTCTTTGTGTGATTGTAATTTTTCCTGTGTAACACTCCGTTCTGTTTTTCTTTCGTATCTGGAACATAGTGTTTGATGATTAGAATTCATATACTTATGCTCTATTCATCGTTTCAGATATTATATGATTCTTTCTACTAAAGTTGATATGGAATTCATCTTAGACGCTCTGTATTGATGGGTTGTTCCCTCGCCTCTTCTATTTCACCTTGACAAATGAAATGACTGCAATTATGTGATTATCTTGCCTTTGAAAAATCCTGTGTATGCATTTTGGGGATATTTTTATATGTATATGACTCCGTTGCCCAATGGATATGTGATTGTTTCAACCAAATAAATAAACCTTTAAATATTGTTACCATTTAGTCTTGCAAAGTTATAAAGTTCATATTGAGAGATCCCTCTCTGGAAGAGAATACCAATATCTTTCCTAAAGTGGTTTTGCTGTTACCTCGGGGTGTACCTTTCCACAACCTGGGTACATTCTGAGTGCTAACAAACTGGCGCCGTTGCCGGGGAAGAAAGTGCATATCTGCCCCAGGAGAACGACAAAGATCGAGAGAGATTTCTGTGGGCAAACAGGAATTTCGAAAAGAAAAGAAGGTTGTGTATTTGCCCTGGCGACTTCACTGTGAAATTGCTTCAGATTTCAAGAACAGCATTCTGGCTTCCAGAAGACACACACAAGGTAACTCTGATACCAAAATTTTGAAAAGTTTTGAGAATCCAGAAAAATTGTTTAAAAGAAGGAATAAAGAGATGGTATATTTTCCTTTGTTCGGCCCATCATCACCACCACAGTCTCATATTAATCCCGCATGGGAAAGCAATACTGCGCAGACGCCATTTAGAACTAAATCTGAACCCAACCTAAAAAATGCTGAGTCCAATCCTTGTAGGTTGAGAGCCAGGTCTGAATCAGACCTCAAAAATATTAAGCCCAATCCTGGTGAGCTAGAGTCCTATTTGTTAGATTCCCTATGGAAAGACTTACGACAAACCCCTAAAGCTGAAACAACCACCTCCGAGCATTCTCAAAGTACTACAGTCCCTGTGAACCCACCCAGACCAATGGCTGCTAGATTTGCCCCTTTGCGTCTCCCTACTGCGTTGCACGACCTCCCCCAAAATTATTCTCAGAGAATATCTTTGTTTGATGGGGAAGGGGATATAACCGCAAAACAACATGTTTCCAAGTTTGAAGACTTCATTGACTTGGAGGAAGTAGACTATCCTGATGTCAAAATGTGGTTATTTGCCCAAAGTTTGTCTGGGGAGGCAAAAAAGTGGTTTAAGGACCTTCCACCTGGGTCTATTGTGAATTTTCAGGCTTTTCAGAACGCATTTTTGGATAGATGGGATGATAAACTGAATCCCCTGCAGCTTCTATCTCAGTATAACGGTCTTAAGAAAGGGGGTTTTGAGTCTATCCATGAGTTCTCGAGTAGGTTCATGAGGGCTTATAATTCTATCCCGGAAGATATAAAGCCTTCTCCCGCAGCTGCTAAACTGCATTATGCTGGAGCTTTTGATAATGATTTTGCATTCTCCTTGCGGGAGAGAAAATCGGCAACTCTGGCCGCCATGTTTATGGATGCACTAGAAGTGGAAGCTAACATGATGGCTAGTGGAAATATCAAGCATAGAGATACGGATAGGAGGAGGAAAGAAGAAAATGTACCTTCTACTTCATCTTCTGCTGTAGATGCTAAGTTTGAGATAATGCTGAAGACTATGGAAAGTTGATGGATAAGTTAACCATGGATGCTAGGCCTTTCAATAGAGAGCAAGGAGATCCCCAGATCAGGAATCCAAACTTCAGAAGACCAAATCCCCCTGTTCCCCCTCAAAATAGACAGAGAGACTAGAGGAATCCAAGAAACCAAGAAGAACTACCCATCCGCCCACCTTTTCCTGAAAATTATGTTGGTGATGAGGAAGATCCCCCTGAGAATGAGATTCATCTGTTTGGAGAGCAGGATTCTGAAATATATCTTACTGAAGAGGAGCATAATATGTTTGCATAGTAGGATGTAAATGAAGAGTTTGAAAATGAACTATATCAAAGAGGCTATTTGCATGCGATGGATGATGTCCAAAGGAAAATGAGACTAAGAAATAGGGATGTCCCTATAAATAAAGGGAAGGCAAACCCAAATCAGCCTTCCTCTAGTTCTTTGAATGGAGAAAAGGGGAAGGAAGTACCGAAAGAGCCCTTTGTGAGTAGAGAGGTTGACGATGATGCACAAAGGGATAAAATAATAAAGAAGGCGACTCCGGTTGAGGTGGAAAAGACGAGTGCTGGTTTTAACCTGCAAAATGAGCTGTCTAAACTGAAGATCTCTGTTCCATTTAATGAGTTATTGAGAAACACTGAATACAGATATACTATTTCAAAAATGGTCAAATACCAAGGGGAAGGGCAGTCTGACATTTTAAATTTGAATGATGATAATCCTGCTATCTCATTTGGATCAAAAGCTAAAAATTTAGAGTGTGAAGAGGTGCCTCCTTTCTACCTGAGTCTAAAGGTGCTTGACAAGGTGGTCCACAATGCCATGTTGGATTCTGGGGCGTCACATAATCTGATGCCCAAAGGAGTGGTAGAAGGTTTAGGATTGGAGGTAACAAGGCCCTATAAAGATCTGTACTCTTTCTATTCCAAGAAGGTGAAATGCCTGGGACTAATTAAGGACATGGTGGTAACCCTGAACAAACTGCCTTCTAAGACCATAGTCATGGATGTAGTGGTGGCAGACATCCCACCCAAATTTGGGGTATTGCTATCAAGATCTTGGACTTCCAAGCTAAAAGGTAGCTTACAGATGGACATGTCATATGCTACTATTCCAGTCCCAGATGGGAGCAGAAGGTTGTATAGCGAAAAGAGAACTCCTTATGTGGTTAGCAGTCAAGATAAGCCCGAAGTCATCATATATATGCTGTTGACACTGATTTGGGATCTTCCATTTTCTTTAATGAGGCTACCCCACATGATTCGGAAGCTGCATTGCAAAATAAATCTGAAGAACAGGAGAAGTCTGAGGAGAATGAAGAAAAAGAAGTTTTGGAACAGCAAGCTCTGGAAGCAAAACAGAAAAAAGAAGGCCAATGGATCATGTATTTCGATGGATCTATTGCGAAGGTTGGTGCTGGGGCTGGTGTCTACATCATTTCTCCTATTCATGATTTCAAAGCTTTGTCATACAAATTGCTATTTGAATGCACTAATAATGTTGCAGAGTATGAGGCCCTGTTATTGGGGTTGCATGCTTTGAAAGATCTGGGGGCCCAGAGGGTCAAGATCCTGGGAGACTCCGAGTTGGTGATAAATCAGGTAAATGAGAGTTATCAAACCAAGCATCCTCGGATGAGGGCTTATAGAAATGAAGTATGGGATATGCTTGGCAACTTCTTTACAGAGCATACAATTCAGGTAGTTCCCAGGGTTGATAATATGGTGGCTGATTCCTTAGCAGTATCCGCTGGAAAATTTGAGACCCCAATGACCAGTCAAAAGGAATACCAGGTGGAGATTTTGAACAGACCTTCTATCCCTGACAATTACAAATACTGGCAGGTGTTCGAAGATGATATGCAGATCCGAAGGTTTCTAGAGTTGTCAGGAGAGTTTGTGAACACTCAGGTTGAAAATGAAAATGGTAATGATAGGACCCCCGAAGATGACAAAGAAGATGAATTAGAAGAAGACGCTAAGAAGTTGAGGAAAACATTGGGAGGTAAAGATATCATCCAGCTCAAAAACAATTTTATACCAAGAGGCCTGATCCCTTTAGAAAGACTCTTTGATCAGAATGATGTTGCCAAGAACCCCAAAGTGAAACCGGTTGGTGATGCAGTTGAAGATAAAAATATTGGCACTGAGGAAAATACTAAAATCATAAAACTATCCAAGAAGCTGCCCGAAAGGGAAAAAAGGGAGTATGTGGAGTTGATGAAAAGGTACACAGATGTGTTTGCCTGGAGTTATGAAGACCTCAAAGAATATGATACATCTATCATCCAACACACTATTCCTATAAAGCCTGGAGAAAGGCCTTTTAAACAGAAGCTCAGGAGGATCAACCCTAAATTGCTCCCCATCATTGAGAAGGAAATAAAGAAGTTATTTGAGGCCAAGAATATTGTAACACTTCGATTTTCTAAGTGGGTTGCCAATTTGGTCCCTGTCAGAAAGAAGAGTGGAGAGATAAGGTTGTGCATAGATTTTCGAAATTTGAATAAAGTCTCCATGAAATATAAATATCCCCTACCCAAGATGGATCACATGCTGCAGCAAGTGGTAGGAGCTGAAAGGATCTCGATGCTGGATGGCTTCTCCGGGTATAACCAGATCAAAGTGTTACCAGAAGATCAGGAGAAGACTACCTTTACTACACCATGGGGCACTTTCATGTATGCAAAGATGCCTTTTGGTTTAATGAATGCAGGAGCCACTTTCCAGCGAGCTATGGACATCGCTTTTGCGGGGGAAATTGGAGTTTTTGTGGTGATCTACATGGATGATATCACAGTCTACTCTAAGTCTGACAGAGAACACCTGCATCATCTTGAGAAGGTTTTCATGAAATGTAGGAAATATGGTATATCTCTGAATCCAAAGAAATCTAATTTTGCATTAGAGGAAGGAAAGCTGCTAGGCCATATAATATCCAAAGATGGCATAAAGATTGATCCTGAGAGGGTAAGTGCAATCCTGAAAGTGGGAGAGCCTAGGAGCAAAAAGGAGGTACAGTCTTTTTTGGGACAAGTAAATTTCTTAAGGAGATTTATACCAAGATTTGCTGAGATTTTGATGAATATTACTAATATGTTGAAAAAGGGTCATGAAATAAAGTGGAGTGCAGAAGCCAAGGAGTCATTTTGGGGAATCAAGAAAGCAATTTCAGAAGCCCTTGTTTTGGTAAGTCCGAATTTTTCCAAAGAATTTTCAATATTCTCCTATGCTTCGGAGCATACTATAGCAGCAGTACTATTGCAGAAGAATGACGAAAACCAAGAACAACCTATAGCTTTCTTCAGTAAGATACTTCGGGATGGAGAATTGAAATATGACATCATGGAAAAGCAGGCCTATGCTTTAGTTAAAGCATTAAAAGATTTTAGAGTGTATGTTCTGCATTCGCATATAGTTGCACATGTCCCGACCGCTGCTGTGAAAGCCATTTTGACTCAACCAGATCCAGAAGGCAAGAGAGCGAAATGGATAGCTACCTTATTGGAGTATGACCTAGAGATAAAGCCCACGAAGTTGATCAAAGGACAAGGATTGGCAAAGATGATGACAAACTCAAATTGTGAATCTCTGCAAATAAATCTCTTATCTCATCAACCTGATCAGTTGGATGCAGATATAGAAGTAATGGTTGATTTTGTAACTTCTCCATGGTATTCTGATATTGTATTTGTCCTCCACAATTTGCAAGCACCAGATGGATTAAGTAAATCAAGAGCTAGATCTGTGAAGTTGAAAGCTGCCAAATTTTGTATCATAAATAAATACCTCTATTGGAAAGACCCTGGAGGGGTTCTACTAAACTGTCTCTTGGAGGATGAGGCCCAGCAAATTACAAGAGAATTTCACAGGGGAGACTATGGGGGACATCATTCCTGGAAAGTGACAGCCAACAAAATCCTAAGAGCCGGTTATTATTGGCCTACATTGTTCTCAGATGTATATAAAGAAACCAACAAATGTCATCAATGCCAAATTTTCGACGGTAAGAGAAAAGTATTACCTCTCCCTCTGAATCCAATAATGGTAGAAGCACCTTTCCAGCAATGGGGTTTGGATTTTATTGGAGAAATAAACCCCAATTCATTAGGTCAGTATAGGTGGATTTTGACAGCTACAGATTATTTTACCAAATGGATAGAAGCAATCCCTACCAGGAGGGCCACTGAAAATGTGATCATGGAGTTTCTTGAAGAGAATATACTGGCTCGATTTGGATGTCCAAAAAGAATAGTAACAGACAATGCCGCTGCTTTCAAGTCCAGGAAAATGATAAATTTTTGTCATAAGTACCATATAAGTCTCAATCATTCGACAGCCTATTATCCTCAAGGGAATGGGTTGGCCGAATCCTCAAATAAAATTCTGGTAAGGATTATCAAAAAGTTGTTGGAGGAGAACAAGAGATCCTGGCACACCAAACTCAAATATGCTCTATGGGCTGACAGGATTAGCACTAAAAGGGCAATTGGCATGTCCCCTTTCCAACTGGTATATGGAACTGAAGTAATCTTTCCGGCGTCATTAGGGGTCCCAGTGATGGGATATTTCCAAGATCAGCAAGAAGAACCAAACCACATACAGCGGAGGATAAATCAGATCATTGAGCTAGAAGAACGAAGGTACAAGGCCTATAATAAAGTACAGTCACATCAAGAGAAAATGAAAAGTACTTTTGACAGAAGAGTCAAAGAAGAACAGTTTCAGATCGATGACCTTGTTCTGAAGTGGGATGCCCCTAATGAAGAAAAACATGGGAAATTTGACCCTATGTGGGTTGGACCTTATGTTGTTGCTGGGTACAGAGGCCAGAACGCATTTTTGCTGGAGTATACAAATGGGGTTCCTCTTGAGAGAAACCCTGTCAATGGGAGGTATCTGAAGCATTACCTATCCTAAGGGAGGAAGGTAAAACCTATATTATAGACTGTACATATTTTCCTTTTACAAGCCAATAAGAATGGTAATCCGAAGATAGTTGGAGCTTGCAGTGAAAGCCCCAAAAATCCAGAGGGCATACCACTCCTTTCCTCAAAAATACATAAAAATGATATACGTACAAAAAACACAAAAAATAGGTTTTTTGGGAGTTATTATGCAAAGTCAGAAAGCGGGCACCTGGTCTACGAGTTCTTTGATACCTCGCAGGGAGGATATCATCCCCAGATGGAGCCAGCTGTTAACACCTCTATTTGACCAAGGAGAATGAAACCATGGTGGAGAAAAAATATGTTTTTCGAGCACTTTGGTCAAAGGATATAGTATATGAGTATGATGAAGGTCTGAATGTCGATCAGGTTGCCAAAGATCCTAGGCCGCGAAGATGGAAAGAAGAAAATCAGTGGCTAATGCTCCCTCCGCCCTTCAAAACATGCGAGGGGGATAAGAGAAGTTCGAGCCTTTAACCCGCTGCACAGATCAAAGGTTGTGAAGTGGTCCCAAGCAAATCCACGATCCACGATAGATCCACCCTGTGAAAGCACGTGTCAGTTAAGGGAAGGGAAGTTGCGGAATCATGGATAATCCACTCGATCCGACGGTGGGGGACAGAATCGCATCACATCAATGGATGTGATTGATTCCGTAAACTAGAAGCCGTGCGGCATATAAGCTCAAGGCGTCCGACAGAGTGGGTATGTAGTGGTTGATCCTACGGCCAAAGATCAGAGGCAGAACAGATCGATGGCCACTATGGAGTCCGCGGAGGTGGAAAGTAGAGGTGGAAAGTAGGGCCGGAGGCGGTCCACATTGAACACTGGGTGCAGACCTAGGAATGGTGGAATACTGAGCTCAAAGGCATTATCCTCGACAGCTTTGGTGATGGTGTATGGCCCATATTGGAGTGGGGAGAGCTTGCGGTGGGGTCTAGCAAGGTGCTCCTTCTACAAATGTAGCCACACTTTGTCGCCCACCTAGAAGTTGTGTTGCACCCGATGTTGATCATGTCACTGCTTGTACTTAGAATTGGACCTATCCAATATGTCATGAACATGTTGGCGAATGTGCTGAATGAGCTTAATGAAGCTATTCACCTTGGAAACTTCAGACTGTATATGAGCTAAATCATCCTCAGTAGCTACAAATGGCATCGCTATGTCAATGGGACATAGTGGGTGGAATCCCAAGCCCACCTGAAAGGGGTTGTGGTTGGTTGAGCTGTGGAGGGCCTGATTATGGTTGTGTTGTACATAGGGGAGGATCTCATCCCATGTGCATGGATGCTTTGATTTGTACATGCGAAAAATGTGTACGATCATCCTGTTGACGACCTCTGTCTGGCCATCAGTTTGGGGATGGAAAGCTATGGGCTTTGTGAGCTTGGTGTTTAGCATTGACCATAGGCTAGACCAGAATGTACTAAGGAACATTCTATCCCGGTCTAATATTATAGACTGTGGGATCCCAAAGTGTACCCACACTTGTTCAAAGAAGAGTTTAGCAGTGGCTTCTATTGTGATATTCTTCTTGCAGGCCACCATTATGGCCATCTTTGAGAATCTGTCAACAACCACAAACACACAGTCGTTGTCATGCTTAGTATAAGGAAGGCCCGACATATAATCCATGAAGATGGATTCCCAAGGTCGACTAGGGGTAGGAAACAGAGTATAGAGGCCTTGCTTCTTGATGGATGGTTTAGCAATGGCGCAGGAAGTGCAGGATTGGATGTACTTCCCGACGTCCTATCGAAGGTTCGACCAATAGAAATACTTCTACAGTACTACCACTATTTTCTCGACCCTGAAATGCCCAGTAACTTGACTGTAGTGTGCTTCCCAAATCATCTTGGCACGCTCGTTTGAAGGAACACAAAGGTGTCCCATGTGACATAGTAGTATATCTTGGAGGTGAAATTTTGGAACTTGGTTTCCCTCCAAGAGTGTCTGGTATGTGTGGTTGAATTCTGGATCACTCTTGTAGAGAAGCAGCCAATCAGAAGTCTCATGACCACAAGAGTTGAGCACGGTGGTTATCACCATGATCGGTGGTCGGCTGAATCAGTCTGCAACATTATTGGTGCTTCCCTTCTTGTACTTGATGTTCAAATGAAACTGTTGTAGATATGTGGACCACTTCTGATGGTGATCGTTTTATAACTTCTGTTGCAACACCTCGGTTTTGACCTCATTTGCATGATGTATATAATGTAATTAATCGTGGTGAGGAGCTAAAGTCAAAAGCCCCACCATCAATTTGGTTGTGTATGTTTCGGAAATGGGGATATTTGCCAATGGTATGTCGTGCTATCCGGCACATTATAAGTTTGGGCATCATGTAAATACGCACATCAAATAAAATAAAACACAACCAGCTATGGTAGTGCAACGTTGAATGAAAAGGGCATGATCCCAAAGGATAAGGGGTGGGGGATGTCAAAACTTGGTCTATGGGGGGGAAAACCCATGTGTTTCCACCTTGTTGTGTTTTTCCATATTCCCTTGTCAACCTCTTTATTGTTTTTGTTGAAGTAGTTGGGATAGTTATGGTGGGTAGTGGAGTGTGGTAGGCTGTTAGCCCTTGCTCACGCACACACTCCACCAGCGAGTTGACCTCATGTGGGAAGCAACCTACACAAGGCCATATTCTCCATTCTCCCCACTGTGCATTCCCTCAAGGGTTTGTCTATTCCTCACAGGGGTCTGTTCATCTTCCTCACGCAGAGGGGAAGTCTGTTCATCCGCGCGCATAAGGGAGTTGTTCACTCTCACAAAGGGACGTGCAGGTGGAGGTTAGTTCGTCTTCCTCACGCACCAGTTAGGGTTCTTCTTGGTTGTGCATGCAGCGAGTAGGTAGGACGGCCTCAAGGGGCCCGATTCTAGCTGGTATGTGAATGACCGTGGTTTTAATCCACAATTTCTGCCTTGCTGCTAGTTTAACCTGTGATTCGGGCTTGATGTTGGTTTCACCCGCATAGTTGGGTGTTGTTGAGAGTCCAATGTCCTTCTTCCCTGTTTTGGGACTGTGTAAGATCACCATTTTCATTATGAATTTGGGCTACTGATGTACCCTGGGGTGGGTTACTTCTTGGTTGATGAGGCTATAGTCGTCATTTCGGTGTTGTTAACACCTCTATTTGACCAAGGAGAATGAAACCATGGTGGAGAAAAAATATGTTTTTCAAGCACTTTGGTCAAAGGATATAGTATATGAGTATGATGAAGGTCTAAATGTCGATCAGGTTGCCAAAGATCCTAGGCCGCGAAGATGGAAAGAAGAAAATCAGTGGCTAATGCTCCCTCCGCCCTTCAAAACATGCGAGGGGGATAAGAGAAGTTCGAGCCTTTAACCCACTGCACAGATCAAAGTTTGTGAAGTGGTCCCAAGCAGATCCACGATCCACGATAGATCCACCCTATGAAAGCACGTGTCAGTTAAGAGAAGGGAAGTTGGCGGAATCATGGATAATCCACTCGATCCGACGGTGGGGGACAGAATCGCATCACATCAATGGATGTGATTGATTCCGTAAACCAAAAGCCGCGCGGCATATAAGCTCAAGGCGTCTGATGGAGTGGGTATGTAGTGGTTGATCCGACGGCCGAAGATCAGAGGCAGAATAGATCGACGGCCACTATGGAGTCCACGGAGCGAAATCGCACGAGGGATAAGCCCCGAGGCGTCCAGCGGAATGGGTATGTGTCGGATAATCGGATGGCCGAGGATCAGCAGCGGAGTGGATCGACGGCTATTAAGGATTCCGGAGGTCGAACTTGCACGGCGGATAGCCCCGAATTGTCCAGCGGAATTGGGTACGTGGATGATGATCCGACGGTGTGCGATTAAAGACATATCGCATCGACGGTTAGGAGCAATTTCGCTGATCAAACTTGCTCGACGGTTAAAGTGAAGGCGCCCAGCGGAATTCGGTGGGCGCCACATGATCCAACGGCCTACCTGTAAAGATGTATCAGATCGATGGATGAGGGTGAGTCCGAGACTCAGAGTTGCACGATGGTTAAAGTCGGAAGGCTCAACGGAATGTGGGACGTGGCATTTGATCCAACGGTGAAGGATGAAGGCACGTTTCATCTACGGTCATAAGCGATTCTGGGGCGGAGACTTGCGCAGTGTTTATCGCCAGGGAGCCTGACGGAAAAGGATACGTGGCGCATGATCCGAGAGCCAGAAGGTTGCGAAGGATCAGATCAACGATGGGTAATGGATCCGGAGAAGAAAGATACGCGGTGGATAGTAAGTGGTAGTTGCGGAGAGTAAATGATCTTCCACGTGGCGAATGATGATAGGCTCCGGGAATAAAAAGGCTTATAAAAGCGAAGGGTTGACCTCGATCATTGTTATTTTATTCGCTCGGGACCAGTGAAAAGGACCGGCCTATCTGGAAGCTTCCATCTGTCAGTTTTTGGCTCCTATTCAGCAAGCGCAGGCACGCTTCGAGCACGCGCCGCCACAGTAAACCAGGTAACACTGAAGCCCAGTAATTCTGTAATTCCTCCTACAAGTTACCAGTGTGAAATTCAGTAATGGACCGGAGAAAAGAGGTTCAGGTGTCGGGTCAAGTTGTAGACGATAAGGAAGAGTTCCTGGTTGATAGAGATAGGAATGTCTGCGACCCCTTCCTCTTTGTGGGGAGCGTGTCTGATAGTAAAGAAAGGTTGTGGTACCACCACTCGTAGGGGAACGATGTGCTGAATGTGTGCAGGTCTTTCCTGTACTATTTCGCCATTGAGCAAACCCTCCACTTTCCAGAATTCGCAGAATGGTGTGGCTTAAATTATTCTCTGTCTCAAAGAGTTATTGTCAATCGGTCTGCGTCCAAAGTATTATGTAGAGTCGACGCTGCGGTCATTCGAGAAGTCCTTAGTTTGCCGAAAAATTACCCAGACAGCCGTGAATTTATAAATGAGTCAATCCTGGTCGAGTTGTATAAGAAGTCCGAAGCCGACACCCGTTGTAAGTTCTTGTCGAGTGTGTTAAAAGATGGTCAGTCTGTAGATGGTGTATCCATACCCTACCCTGTGCATATGTTCAAAAGTGAAGTTCAATTGGTCATTTCTTTGGTATGTCAAGTACTAGGTCTAGATGAGGATTGTCATGTGGGCGAGGTCGTTCTCGGATTTTTGTTGAGAATGAATTCCTCTGTTTCTGAGTCCCAGTCAACCTCGGTTTTTAGTTTAGACGAATACTTGGCTGAGTCAATTCACCTTCATCTAAGCGAGTTCCCCAAGGTCCGGTTTTTCAAATTCCAAACTTATTTGCATAATATGCTACTATGTTCTAATATCTCAGAGTTGAAGTTCCTGAGTACCCTATGTTCCTCTGATTTACCTAATCAAATCAGCATGATCGAATTTGCCAATTCGATCATGTCTGAGATATACAAAATGTTGTTCGATGAAGAATTACCCCGAGTCCTAGATGAAATGAGAAGCTTGATGCAGTCTTCGCCAGAAGAGCGGGTTGGAGATTGGTTTTTGTACAGAGATCATACCGTGTTGAGAATATATGGCTTCACAGGTCAGCCTTATAGGCTACCTTCCTTTCTGACCCCTAGAATATTCGCATTGGAATTCATGCGACAGAGATTGTTGTCTGAAGAGGAACATTTTTGTGCCTTCAAGAAATCTTCGAACATCAAATTTCTGGTTAAGGTTGGCACCTTCATTTTTAAAAGCAAGGGTGCCTTGGTTTTTATAGAAAGGTTGTTGGAAAATATGGAGTTGATTAAAGAGTCAAGTGTGAATTACGACCCCCACCAAGTAATTTCATTGAGAAAACAAGCTAACAGGAATAAACCCTTTGAGCATCAAGCTGTTGAGGGGTTAGCAGAGATGGCTAATTTGTTGCAATTTACTGATGAGACCAAGTCCGATGAAGAGACAGATCCTGCACCTGGTACAGCAATCCAAATCTCTGAAGGTGTTAGTGGTGAAGTCAAGAGGAGTTTGTCCGATGCTGACAGTATGGAAGTAGATGACGAGGCTTCCCGTAAAAGAGAAAAGCTACTCGAGGGTAGCGAGATCGTAGATGATGAGGTTTTGGGTGTGTTCAAAAAAGTTTCCCTAGTCCCCAGGAAGACAGTACAGATAAACCAAGTTTCTTTTAAAAGTTCAGAAGGTGATGTAGACAGCCCAGACTCCATCCCCTTGTTTAAGTCCAAAGAAGAGCTCAAGAGCAGCTACATGGAAAAGAGAAAGCAGTCCCTGGAGGAAACGATAAGTCTGCTACCGAGGGTAAGAAACTTGTACAGTTCCAAAACGTCTCTAGTTTTGGCAAGGGATGCTAAGAAAAACACTTTTAAGATGGCCATAGTGAATGATAAAAGGATGTCTGAAATAGAAGTCAGGCTAGACAAAATCAGTACCCCTGACAAAATTCAGCTACATAAACAAACGAGCAACATCCTCTACTCAGATTTATTGCAGGCCATGGTGAGGATAAACAAATTACAGGTGCTGGTAGACAAATTGGAAGTCCAGTTAAAGCATGAGAAAGTGGAAAATAAGGCAAATGTTATTCAGGTAAGAAAACTACAAGCAGACCTTGCTAGCTCAGACAATACCCAGGCTGTCAAAAAGTTGCTAGAAGAGAAAGATAACGCGCTCCAGGTTTTGAATAAGAGGTTGAAGATGACAGGCTCAGAACATGTCCAATCAGCTGAATTGCTAGCCCTCCAAGAGGAGAAAGATGAAATCCATCAGGAGATGATGGAATACAAGGGAAAAGCTGGAGAGCTCCAAGAGGAAAAGAATAGGTGGGAAGCCGAAAGGGAGGAGCTGCTATCCCAAATCTCCGCGTTGAAGAAAGATCAGACTGAAGAAAAGGAGATAATGGAGAAGCTAATGAGCCAAACCCCTACCATTGATGACCTATCTATTGTAAACATCCAGAAGCCATTAGCTGATTTTTCTGCAGATGACCTGTTGGTTTCCATGTCTCAAGTGAGTTTGAAGGAGGAAGCAATTAAGGAGTTGAAAACTGAGAATGAAAAGATGAAGTCCGAATTAACTAAGGTAAATGAAAACAAAAAGCAGATCTTGCAAGAGAAGCACCAATTACAGAAGAATATTGATGAATTGAAAGAAAAATGCATCGGGAAAGGCCCTCTTCAAGGGGCGAAACACATTATCTGGGATAGCCTGACCATAGAAATCACCAAATTCCGGCATTACTTGAGTTTTATTGATGATTTTTGTACAGTGACAGAGTTGTCCCAACAAAGACTGCAACTGGTAAATGAACACATGGCAAGAAGGCCCCTCACTACAGCCCACAATTCATTGAATTTCCTGAATTCCCTAACACACCAAAAGCTGCACGACATGGGCATAAAGGACCGGATCTCAATAGTGCTATCAGCGAAGAAGATTATCAACAAACACCATTTAATGAAGATTGTCCTGGATAAGTCAGAAGAATTGTGGGCGCAGGTAAATAAGTTCAGACAGGAGTTCAAAGAGCTGTTCGAAGAGGGATTACCATGCTTTTGGGATGAAAAAAGGCAAGATACTCTCGCCTGAACATTATCACCACCTGCTTGTCCGGGCTCGCATGGACCACACGAAATTTAACAGCTTGGAGAAGAGCCTGACAGGACAAACCATCATAGACATGTTAGCAGAAGATTTTGAAATCCTGCAGAAGTTCGTCGCTATTAGAGCCACATTGCCCAAGAAATATTACGAAGCATATATGGAGCTCGAGGTAGCTATTTGGGAGATGATGGAGAGTGACACCCCAAGTTCGGAGCAATGGAAAGCTGTAGAGCGGTTTGGGAAAACAAGGTATATTCTTCCCTCCTAAGAACAGGTGTCAGGTGCTGAAGAGCTGATGGGGCAAAGATTCGGAGCTGATTGGGCAAAAGACATGGAGCTATTTGGGCAAAGATTTGGAGCTAATGGTGCAAAGTTTGTTATCTAGCTGATTTATACTTAGTGGTCTGTTAGGAATGGAGTTGTAACAACTTCCTAGTGGTGTAGGAAATTTAGTTACAAACTCTAATTTACGCCGACCATTCTGTTATTGATCTGCTGAAGGCAGACTGATTGTTTAATCTATATATTTGTATCTTTTTATGAGATGGGGGTTGGAACCCATCGAATGAAGTGATTTGTGGAGAACATATATGTCTTATTTTTTAATACCAAAAATGAATGCATGAGACTTCTTTTTCAGAGATTCATGTATCATTGACGTTGCAGTCCGTGCTTTCATTCTTTGTGTGATTGTAATTTTTCCTGTGTAACACTCCGTTCTGTTTTTCTTTCGTATCTGGAACATAGTGTTTGATGATTAGAATTCATATACTTATGCTCTATTCATCGTTTCAGATATTATATGATTCTTTCTACTAAAGTTGATATGGAATTCGTCTGAGACACTATGTATTGATGGGCTGTTCCCTCGCCTCTTCTATTTCACCTTGACAAATGAAATGACTGCAATTATGTGATTATCTTGCCTTTGAAAAATCCTGTGTATGCATTTTGGGGATCTTTTTATATGTATATGAATCCGTTTCCCAATGGATATGTGATTGTTTCAACCAAATAAATAACCCTTTAAATATTGTTACCATTTAGTCTTGCAAAGTTATAAAGTTCATATTGAGAGATCCCTCTCTGGAAGAGAATACCAATATCTTTCCTAAAGTGGTTTTGCTATTACCTCGGGGTGTACCTTTCCACAACCTGGGTACATTCTGAGTGCTAACAGGTGTTACTGTTGAGTTGTTTTGGCCACGCTAGGGCCAAGAACAACTCTGAGTTGTCTTGTGGCTTGAGCTGTGTT
Source organism: Pseudotsuga menziesii (assembly GCA_001517045.1). Taxonomy (NCBI): domain Eukaryota; kingdom Viridiplantae; phylum Streptophyta; class Pinopsida; order Pinales; family Pinaceae; genus Pseudotsuga; species Pseudotsuga menziesii. Next base: position 56,065 of record LPNX010341442.1, read on the forward strand.
CACCATTTGGTTGGGATTGTCAACCAGTTTTCTTTGCCTTCTTCACAGGGCTATGAAGGGATTGTTTTGCTGTGTGTATGCAGTGGTTGGTATTCAGACTGTGCTATCTTGGCCGGTTTGTTGATGGCCTGATAAACCCAGCTATGTTGGTTTGCTGATTGTGTCCCTTGGCTATGTGTAAGCCTGCATTGACCCTTATCCTTGGAGGAATCATGCCCAGCTCGAGGGTGGCAGTGTTGCTGAGAGATTGATGAGCACGCTGGCCTATGGTTGGGTGGAACGTTGCAGCAACATAGCTGGTTGCGGGATGAGTTCTTCATCAAAATATAAGTTACCTTGACTATCTCATCTCTGCAATTACATTGATGTCAAATAAAGTATGATGAACATGTGAATACTGGAACGTGTGTGTTGCTTCCGCTGAATGTTGATTCATTCTGCATCTATGTATGCTTGTATGTTTATGCATATGGAATGTGTGTGTTGCTTCCGCTGATTATTGAGTAACTCTATATGATTGAATAATTATGCATCTTAGCATTCCTATTATGCATCATGTTAAGCTTTTAATTTCAGCATTGTTGTTGTCCATGTTCATGGGGCTGTTTGCCCAGTTGTATGTGGTGTTCGTCGCGTCCTCTTCGCCAGTCGGAGGGTCAGGGACGTTACAGAGTGGTATCAAATCTCATGTTGTAGCATGGGCCTGAATGGACCACCAAGGTACAGTGATAGAAGCAGTTTTGCTTTCTGCCCAGTAGAGATCAGAGTTTGATGGCAGCAAACTTCAAAAATTCGCCTAAGTGTTTGAACTGTCGGTTTAGTTCATCGAAATGCTTAGTGAGATGTAATTCCACTGTAGCGGAAGTGCTAGGCAGAAGTGTGCTCGACGGAGAGCCGTTGGAAGGAAAACAGGGAGAATTTTTCTAAGTGTCAAACAGTTGGGAGATCCAGTGAGAAGCTCCTCCGATATGTCGAAAGGCCATCCGACAAGGTGCAGCAGCGGAAAAGAATTTTTGAAAAAAAAAATTTGTTTAAGTGTTTGAGCCATCGAAGCACTTAGCGGAATTGACTTCCGATGTAGTGGAAGGGCTAGTGGGAAAGACTTCCACGGTAGCGGAAGAGTTAGACGAAGGCATGCCCGACGGAGGGCAGTTTGAAGGAAAAATTGCGGGAAATTTGGCTAAGTGTTCGATGTCCGTCGGAAGGGAATAGTTGTTCGAGCACCCATCGTTGTGGGTGGAGAAGCGACTACGCGTCTGACGGGTAAGTCGTCCAACCGCCAACGCCATGAAGAAAGTTAAGTTTAAAAAATAAAAATAAAAATTCTAAGTGTTTTAGCGGCCATCGGCCGGAAATAGACGTTGGGTTCGCCAACATCACAGAAGAGTTTAGCATTTGACAGTCCACTGTTGCAGCTGTCGAAGGGACTATTCCGTCGATGCTAGTTCTTCCAGTCGTCGACGACGTAGAGAAAGTCCAAAAATTCTCTAAGTAACAAAAATGTCAGCCAATCGACAGAAGATAGTGGTTCCACATGCCACCGTTGTGGAAACCAAAGGCACTAGCCTGCCGATGCCGGTTAGAATTAGTTCACCGATCAGAAGAAGAATGAAGTTGGTGGGCTGCCATTGTGGCTGCCTAAATGACTAACCACCCGAAGCACAAGACATCCAACAGCCGATGAGAAAGAAATTTGTTGAAAATTTTTCTGAGGCAAGAAAACATCGGAGATCGCCGGACTTTAGTGGTGAACATCAGAAAGATATAGCAGACGATGTGCCGCCGTTGTGGCTGATTGGTGGAACTAATTTGCCGACGAAGAAGAATTTAAGGGAGCCGATCAAGCGGCAAAAAGAAAGACTAAAGGGGAAATTTTTTCAAAATTTCTCTAAGTTCGGAAAACATCAGCCAATCGGAAGAAGAAAGTGGTTTGTGCGCCGCCGTTTCGGGAGCATAAAGCACTAAGTATTCCGACAAGAAAGACTACCGACGTAGATTAGGTACCATAGGAGATTGGGCCGCCGATCAGAAGAGAATAAGGGATCGTGTTCCGCCATTGCGGCTGCGGAAGGGACTAAGTCGCCGACAGATAGAAGAAAGCTAAGCCGGCGTGGGTGAAAATTTTGAAAAAGTTGAAAATTCGTCTAAGTATGCAAACCATCGGAAAAATTTAGATGTTTGGGTAGCCGATGCGGCAGCAAGAATCGGAAGATAGAATATGAAGCTGTCGATGTAGCAGAAGAAAAGAAGAGAAGTTTTGGAGGAAATTAGTGAAGCCGAAGCCGCTGTTTTGGTAGAGATCTTCCAAAGATTGTCGAAACGTCAGAAGAGAATAGTTGTTTGAGCATCCGATGTGGCGACGGAGAGAAAAAGAAAAAATTGAAATTTTTCTAAGTATAGAAAACGTCGGAAAGCCTTAGAGGATTGGTCCGCCAATATGTCGGAAGCCAAAGGAATATCGGCCCAACACGTTGGAAAATTTAGTTGATTGGATTGTCGCCATTGCGGAAGCCAAAGTCACTAGGCTTCCGATGTAAAAGTACTGCCGATTCCGATTGGGCTATGCCACAGTAGATTTGGCCGCCGATCGGAGGAAGATTGAAGACGTTGGGCCATCATTGCGGCTGTTGATAAAAATTCTTCACCGACGTAAAGGAAGAAATGGAGTCGATCCAGTGGTGAAGAAGAAGGCGAAAAGGAAAAATTGAAAATTTTGGTTAAGTATAAATACGTCGGAAAAAGTTAGAGCTTTCAACAGCCGATGAGCTATATCGAATGAAGTTAGTGGATTGGATGAATTCTATTGCGGCTGTCGAAGGGACTAACCTTCCGAAGGGTTAGAAGACCCGATTGCCGACGGTAGTGCTTAGAGGATCTGACAGCCGATGTACAGCGGAGGAGTTAGTCATTTTGACAGTCGATGTACATCGGGACAATTTAGTTGTTTCAACCACGGATACAGTGGATGAATTAGCGATTTGGGCTACCGAAACGTCAGGTCAATAGCTGAAACGAGACCCGATTCTGCACAAGGAAATTTTGAGATTTCCAAGTGGGATTTCTCAGCAGATTTCGACTGCTTTTCAGCATGATTTTTCAGCTGCCTTTCAGTGGAATTACAGGTGGCTGAAGTTGGCTAAAGTTGGCACCCAGTCCAAAATGCAGCGGTGTGTAAAATACAAAGATTTGGTGAAAGTATTCATTCTTAGAAGTGGTGTGGTTTTCACACCCGAGGTCAGAATGAAGCATGTAGATAGGCGTTGGAAAGCTTATCCAGTAGGGAACAAGGGTAAGTCACCAGAATCTAAGCATGAAGCAACAAAGTTCTAATGATGGCCACTGCTATCAAATGGACAAATCTGGACAATTGCATGCCCAGAGGTAGCAAGGACTATGAAGTCAAACCAGTTGTTGGGTGGAAAAGGACTTCCATGCCAGGATGAAAGACTTGAAAAGGGAAGATTCCTTAAAACCCTATCTTGCTAATTATAACTACATTTCCTAAGTTTTATAGCTGAAATGTATGAGGATATGTTTTGTATGAACCATTAATGATAATCATTGCTTTGATGATGGCATTAGTGGAAAAAAAAACCAACGATGACATGGACCTAGCTGAATATGTTGCTGATGCTGATAAATGTGACTAACAACCCTTGGGAGGAAGGGATAAGGCAACAAGTCCATAACAAAAGTTGGTGAGCAAATTCTGCAATCTCCTGCAAAGGACCAACCAAATTGGTCATGCCAAGGGTGTAAGTATGACCCATGCAGGTAAGAGTTTGCTTATGACAAATTCCATGGAGTGGTAAAGGTAAGAGACCTCATACCATGTGGATATTGGAATATAGAAAGGTGTCATGCCTATATATGTTGATGATATTGATTATAGTAATGCATCCTATATGAAGTGGACATGGTTAGGCCATGCATGGTATGTTGAATGCATTGATATGAATGCATGTGATATTATGAATGACTAATGATTGAAGTGATGAATTGACGACAATTCAGGGACCATTTCAAAGGTTGTTATGAATGCAGGATAGTCATGATCAATTGGCTGCCAGAAATGCTCCATGGAAGAGCAAGGTGGTATGAAAGATACGTCTGTGAAGTAAGGAGTATCTAAACATTCTATTTAATTGTATGAATGATATGACTATACCTTGCAATGTTAGTATGATAATGATTGCATGAAGTAAATGAGCTTTGATAATATTGATGTGACTAACAGTTGGAAGTATTTGAATTTTATAAATTTTGAAAATGCTTCGGTGATGGTTGTAGCAATGAAAAGGTTATATGCATCCAAACTTACCAAGTGTTTGGTTGATTGAAGCTCATGTTTCAGGTATATTATTTCGAGCATGGCAGTGAGAGGTAAGACCCTGACCAATGCCAAAATATACCATATGGTATGCATAATAGGTTGTTAAAATTCAAATTGTGAATTTCAGATTTAAGAAATTGCTAACAACTACTAGTCACTATTGCCTTGCATAAGATTGTGTTGGATGATTGAAGCTCAGGTTTCAGGTAGATTATTTCAAGCATGGCAGTGAGAGGTAAGACCCTTACCAATGCTAGAATCTACCATGTGAAAGAGCCAAACTTTATGAGAAGAGTCTCATGGTTGTGAAAATAGTTTGCATGCTTAATGAATTGTTAAATTTGAATTGTGAATTTCGGATTTAAGAATTGCTGACGACTACTAATCACTGTTGGCTTGTGTAAGATTGTGTCAGGAGGATGCATGGTAAGTGGGTATTCATGTTATGATAGTAAGCATAAAATTTTAATGGGCATAGTAGTGCTGCTTACAAGAGACCCACAATTGAGCAAGTCAATTTCTGTAGTAGACAGAATTGCAATTTCCTATTGAATTTGATTACCAATGTCATTGCTTGGTTATGGGACAATCAATTTGGATTGTGTTATCAGACAATGATTGACTGTTTGGCTATTTGATGAATGTGCCAGGGGTACACACTGCAAGAAGATCATGTGTGATGGCCTGTAAGAGCCAAACTTCATGGGAAGGTTTTCCCTTGGAAATGGGTTTCGGGTGAAATGCCATTGGACATTTTGAAAATGTCTCATCTATACTGCATGTTTGGTAGTAACATGAGTGAGATGGTGTAAATTATGTCGGTAAGACATGTGTGGATATGAAATGAAAAAAGGAGTTGGGATGGCAAACTGAGGGACTGTTAACTCAAGGAAGGAGCCCCCATTCCTCCTTTACAAAGGCATGTTGCATCGGCAAATGGATAAGTGTTCTATGACCCTTGCTAAGAATATGCATGTTTAATTATTAAATTCCATATGCAGGACATGTTTTGATTTATTTCCATGACGACCGATTGCTTGAGTATGAATAGGGCCTACATGGCACACACCGGAGAAGAGTGCACACTTTTCTGATGTTGAGTCATGAAAGGGTTTTCAATATTGACTACACTCTATGGAGTGGACGCACTCCTGGCGTCTCAATACTTGATAGAAAATGATACGAAATGTGATTACAGTTTTAGAGCAATAACGCTAATGAGTTTGCTTGTACTGCTTGTGTTGCTTGTGTTGACAGGCTAAATAGATGCAGTTGGGTGTTGCACCCTAAAGGTAAAAGGTAAAAGGTAAAAGGGTAAAAGGTAAATGGTAAATGGTTGTTGTGAGGGGCTGTAGAGTAAGGGTTATTGTTGATATAAGTGTGTGCTGGTATAAGTGTGTGTTGGGCTGCGATATGCCTGAGGATCCATAGTAGATCCTAGACCTGGAAATGGTCACGGTAAAGTTCCAAGCCCAATTGACATGACGATGTACTGGCTGGACATTAATTATTTGATGTTGTGGAGCAGCCGGTGTGCTGACCTAACATCTAAGTCCATAGGCGATCCCAAGGCTTGCAAAGCAAAGCAGGATCTTATGGACGAACAAGGAAATGCACAATATAGATAAGTATTGGATTATTTTGCTTATGAATATACATGTGTATATGATTTGGTTATGATGTTTAAGCTCTTGTTCTAGAGATAAAACCAATAAGAATAAACTAAACATGTGAATCTATTCAATGTTTGGATATAGGTATCGCTGGAAGCGAGGACTATGAGAGCATCCTAGGGTGCATGCAGACATGTGAACGTCCTAGAAAGCGTGGATTGAGCGGTAATGAAAAAGGGTGCTAGTGAGACCGTGAGGTTCCTAGCAGTTGAGGCTAACCATGTCGAGAGACTCCACGGTTTAGAGGTCTAGAATGGACCGAAGACACTAAGTGTCATGACCAAGAGGGATTGGTCCAACATTCACTGTGAGAAAAGTGAAACCAGGTGGTGCAAATTGATCATGGCAGTAGATCAAAAGTTGTTGGACTTGGCTGGAAGCCTCCTTCAAATGATTTCCAAGACCCAAGAAAATCTTGGGGAGATGCTCAAGATACAGAAAAGGCAGAATGAAATGAACCACCAGATTTTGCAAGACTCTATTGGTTTGCAAAGGGAGGTGAAAGGCCTTCTGGGAGTAATTGGCAAAGGAAAGGAAGGTGGATCAGTAATGGGACAATTTTCCAAGCGACCCGATAAGAAATGGTCCAGGCCTGAAGGCTCAAGGGAAATTGAGCAGGTAAAGATGAAGCAGCCATTGAAATACTGGAAATACAGAGGACATCATTTACACCGGGACTGCCCAATGAGGGAACATGATGAGGGCAACAGCTGCAAAGTTCCTAGACTTCGGGATAAGCCGAAAGCCGAAAACCAGCAGGACAAGTTCGTGGAAGCCGAGGAGCTTGGTCCTGAACGTTCAAAGTGAATGATTGAACGTGGGATAGATCTGCAAAATTTTGAAATTTTGATGTGCAATTGTATATGTATTGTATATATATTTCTATGTATTGGAACACCGAGGACGGTGTTATTCCAAGGGGGAGGGGAATGTAACACCCCGGTTTTGACCCCATTTGCATGATGTATATAATGTAACTAATCGTGGTGAGGAGCTAAAGGCAAAATCCCCACCATCGATTTGGTTGTGTATGTTTCGGTAATGGGGATAGTTGCCGATGATATGTCGTGCTATCCGGCACATTATAAGTTTTGGCATCATGTAAATACACACATCAAATAAAATAAACCACAACCAGCTACGACAGTGTAACATTGAATGAAAAGGGCATGATCCCAAAGGATAAGGGGTGGGGGATGTCAAACCTTGGTCTATGGGGGGGGAAAACCCATGTGTTTCCACCTTGTTGTGTTTTGCCATCTTCTCTTGCCAACCTCTTTATTGTTTTTGTTGAAGTAGTTGGGATAGTTATGGTGGGTAGTGGAGTGTGGCAGGCTATCAACCCTTGCCCACGCACACACTCCACCAGCGAGTTGACCTCATGTGGGAATCAACCTCCACGAGGCCATATTCTCCATTCTCCCCACTGCGCATTCCCTCAAGGGTCTGTCCATTCCTCACAGGGGTCTGTTCATCTTCCTCACGCAGAGGGGAATTCTGTTCATCCACGTGCATAAGGGAGATATTCACGCTCACAAAGGGACACGCAGGCGGAGGTTAGTTCATCTTCCTCACGCACCAGTCGTGGTTCTTCTTGGTTGTGCATGCATCGAGCAGGTAGGACGACCTCAAGGGGGGCGATTTCTGCTGGTATGTGAATGACCGTGGTTTTAATCCACGATTTCTGCCTTGCTACTAGTTTAACCCATGATTCGGGCTTGCTGTTGGTTTCACCTGCGTAGTTGGGTGAGTGTCCAACGTCCTTCTTCCCTGTTTTGGGACTGTGTAAGATCACCATCATTTTCATTGTGAGTTTGGGCTACTGATGTACCCTGGGGTGGGTTACTTCTTGGTTGCTAAGGTTGCAGTCGTCATTTGGGTGTTGCTCTTGAGTTGTTTTGGCCACGCTAGGGCCAAGAACAACTCTGAGTTGTCTTGTGGCTTGAGCTGTGTTCACCGTTTGGTTGGGATTGTCAATCGGTTGTCTTTGCCTTATTCACAAGGCTGTGAAGGGATCATTGTGCTGCGTGTATGCAGTGGTTGGTCTTCGGACTGTGCTGGCTTGGCCGATTTTTTGATGTCCTGATAAACCTAGCTGTGTTGGTTTGCTAATTGTGTCGCTTGGCTATGTGTAAGCCTGCATTGACCCTTATCCTTGGAGGAATCATTCCCAGCTCGGGGGTGGCAGTGTTGCTGAGAGATTGATGAGCATGTTGGCCTATGGTTGGGTGGAACATTGCAGCGATGTAGCTAGTTGCGGGACGAGTTCTTCATCAAAAGATAAGTTACCTTGACTATCTCATCTCTGCAATTACATTGATGTCAAATAAAGTATGATGAACATGTGAATGCTGGAACATGTGTGTTGCTTCCGCTGAATGTTGATTCATTCTACATCTGTGTATGCTTGTATGTTTATGCATATGGAATGTGTGTGTTGCTTCCACTGATTATTGAGTAACTCTGTATGATTGAAGAATTATGCATCTTAGTATTCCTGTTATGCATCATGTTAAGCTTTTAATTTCAGCGTTGTTGTTGTCCATGTTCATGGGGCTGTTTGCCCAGTTGTATGTGGTGTTCGTCGCGTCCTCTTCACCGGTTGGAGGGTCGGGGATGTTACATGCCTTGTGTCTGTATGAACTGTAGGGGTCGGTGGTCTGTGTGGATGATCCTTTCCTTCCCCAAAATGTAATGCTTCCATTGTCGGCAAGCCTGTACAATGCAATACATCTCTTTTTCATAAGTGGGATATTTGCGAACTGTGTTGGACAGTGTCTCACTATGATATGCCACTAGATGCCCTTGTTGATTAAGGACTGCCCAATAGCATAGTTAGAGGCATCTGTCTCGATCTCAAATGGTTGTTGCAAGTATGGTAATATGAACACTGGGGCACAGCATAGGTGATGTTTCAATTCTGCAAATGCCTTCTGTTGAGTTTTCAACTAAAATAATTTTTCTTTCGCTCCTCCATTGGTGACTTGACTCAAGGGCCAAGTGATATGAGCGAATCCCAACACGAACCTGTGGTAGAAATTAGCAAGGCCCAAAAAGTTGCGAAGCTTTGTCAGAGTAGTTGGGGTTGGCCAATCCCAAATGACTTGGATCTTGGTTGGATCCACATGTACCCCACACTCATCAATACTGTATCCCAGATACTAAACCTGGGTCATGCCAAAAGTGCACTTGTCCAAATTGGCACACAACTTGTGCTGCCGCAATGTTTGGAGGACTTGTCGGATGTGGTGGAGGTGCTCTTCCCAAGTCTGGCTAAAGATCAATATGTCATCCAAGTATACTAATAAAAATGAGTTGGTGAATGGCCGCAAGATGTCATCCATCAGTCTCATGAAGGTTGCAGGAGCATTTGTCGTCCCGAAAGGCATGACCAACCATTCGAAAAGGCCCTCCTTGGATTTGAAGGCAGTCTTCCACACATCGGTTAGTTCGATCAATACCTGGTGATACCCATACTTTAAGTCGATCTTGCTAAAATATTTTGCCCCTTTAAGCTGGTCCAGGACATCATCAATCCGTGGGATCGGGTACCTATTCCTGACAGTGATCTTGTTCAGTGCCCAATAGTCAATACAGGGTCTCCAAGTCCCATCCTTCTTCTGTACCAACACGATCGGGCTCCCACAGGGTGATGAACTTGGCCGGATGTGACCCTTTTGCAGCAGCTCCTAAATTTGCCTCTTGATTTCATCATTCTCCAAAACAGAGTGTTGATAGATTGGTCCATTGGGTAGGGCGCACCTGAGGTCATATCAATGGGGTGATTGACATGACAATGGAGAGGCACCCTGGTGGGTGAGATGAATATGTCCCGGTACTCCTCCATGACCTTGTCCATTTGTTGTTGTTGTATGGAGGGGCCCTATCTGGAGGTTGTGGCCATGATATTCTTCTTTCCCTAAGAGCGGATCATTAAGAAAACAAAATTCCCAGTTTTGGAAATGAGCTTGCTGCATTGTTTTGCACTAACCAAAGAGATAGCGGCAAGAGGTGGTACCTCTGGTATCCTGTACAAATTATTTCCCAACGTAATAATAACAGTGCGAGGTCAGGACATAAGTATGGTTGACCTAATAATACATCACAAACATCAAGAGGAGCAATATCACATAATACCTCATCGGTGAAGGGCTTGATGTTGTAGGGAAGGTGACACTATTGGTTGACGCACAGATCATGTCCTTGGTGAAGCCACCCGATGGTGTACGGCTGCAGGTGTGCTGTGGTCAACAAACCTAGCTTCTTCATGACCTCTGCTGAAATCAGGTTCTTTTGGCTCCCACTGTCGACAATGAACTGTAGAGGGGAACCATTTACCCACATCTGGGAGTGGAAAAGACATTCCTCCTCCTCTGAATCTTCTGGTTCTTCCTTTTGGATCTTCATGGTAGCAACAATGGCGTTGGGATATGCATCAATAATCTTCTTCCCTCTATCATTCCCCTTCTCAGGTATTGATTCAGTGTCAGAGTATAAATATGATTCAGAAGCCTTTATCTCGGCCACTAGTGACTGCTTGGCCCGACACTCACTTGTGTTGTGAGTGGGGCTCTTATGGAACTCGCACCACTTTCCCGCTTCCTTCTTTGGCTTTGCAATGTTGCTCTTTGCTTGAGGCTTTGGAAATTTTTCTTGACATCTATAAAATATAATAATATATTTTAAATAAAGTACATTATCTTATTATAAAATTAATGGAAAAAATATAAATTTATATTTGCATAAAAGAATAGAAAGAGATTCTTGATATATTTGCATAATAGAATAAATTTATATTTTTACATTTTATTGTAAATGTAAAAATCTATTTAACAAAAAAATTGATATGTTTACAATTTTCATAAAATATAGAATTCAAATGAGATGCTATCAATGGCCATTATTTCAAATAACTTTATGGTCAAGTTATATAGTTAAAGCTCCATTACATTAAATTAGGATGTTGAAGAACTTCAGCCTTTTCCTGTGTTGTTGTGAGCAGTGCTTGTACTAGCTAGAAAATGTGTTATATTTGATTGGAATTTTGGAATGCCAACAGTGCCTAAAAAATTCTCTTTGATGTTTTGCATATGGCCCACAATGTCGATCATAGTCAACCTATCTTCAGGATATTCTTTTGTGCAAATCAAACCCATATTTATGAGGCAACTAAGGAAATTGAGCTCCTTATCATCTTCAATGATGGTAGTACTCTATTATCAACCCAAATGGCACTTCTCTGTCCGAGTGTCGACATTCTTTATGTTGGTACACAAAAAGACAAATTAGGATTGAAGTTTGCCAAAACACTATAGATGGGCATGACTTGGGATGCATTACCCTCAAACCACCTTGATATATATTTTTTCTAAGTGTTGAGTTGCATACGTGACTATCTGCATTGTAACTCGTGTACCATACGCGAGTATTTGCATTGCAACCCACGTACACTGGCGTACACGGTTTTCCTTCGAGCAACTAGCATGTCATACGCGGGTTTCCTATATTAATAGTCGCATACACCTTAGTTTGAATTTTAAAAATATATAACGTGATTATATGAGATTAATTGGGCCCTAATCCATAACTATCCCAACTGTTTCAACCACCCCAACCTTCGAAACCATTCTATTTCCCAAAGTATAAATAAAGGCCTTGGGGTGAGGAATAATCAATCAATTTTGGAGAGAAACGTTATGCTGGTGGTATATCTTCAGAAATATTAGAGCAGCAAAACTCAGAGTCCTTTGGTTGCAAAGGATTCCTTGTCCCAAAAGTTGGGTTGTACTCTTATCTCATTCACCAATTGTTAATAAAGAGAATTCTTCTTCCAATCTTATGTTGAGTCTATTTCGTGTATTTTAATTAATGAATATATTTGATTGTATGTTTGATATATTGTTCATCTAACCTCTGTAACCTCTGATATATATATATATATATATATATATATATATGCATGAGATATTACTTGAAGGACTTGCTCTTTGTGGGTGAAAGAGGTGCATCCCTAGAATCTTTGGAGAGAAGAGGAGCGGGAGAAGATCAAGCTTGGATCATGATTTGGATTTATGTAGGAATGCACCAAAATACACAAATAACCACAAAAACAAATATACAGCGAAAATAACACTTCATTTCATTAATCAATAACTGAAACTTGTTTACATACAGAATGGAAATAAACTAGCTAGAGTGTTGGTAGCTTATCTCTGAGAAGAGATGTGGCAGCTACATGTCTCTGAAATCTATGTTACAATGAGGCTCAAAGGCCTATATATTATTTAGAAACAATGGAAACCCTACACATCCAAAAACCTAACCCTAGGAGGTGAAACGCCAGAATGTGGACCCCGTTGAGTAACTTGGTACATTAATTTCCTGGGGTCGTAACTTTAGCATACTACCTCCATTTGACACGAATGATACATTGTTAGAAAGATCTATTTAAGGACTAAATCCAATAATGCCAATTATCAAGTATGAAATGGACTCATGTTTTCTTGACCATTCGATGACGAAAAAACGTCGTTTACGGCCTCAAAACGGCTCCGGAAGTTTAGGACCCAAAAACTGCCAAAAATAGTAAATTGTGCTACAATTAAGGAAACTGGAAAACTAAAAGAAACAATGGTGGGGGTCCAAGTGGAATAGGTGGTTGGCCACCAATATCGTCCTGGATCATTCCTCCCCCCTTAGGAAGCAATGGTCCCCATTGCGTTGAGTTCCTCCATGAGATGAGGAAACTTCTGTTGAACTTGGTCCCTAGTGAAGGAGTTGGCCTGCTTTGACAATGTGATATAGCTAGATCTTCTGCTGGCATGTGTTCTTGATCTGTGTGTCCATAATCCAATCAGTTGTGGCTTGTTCCATGCAATTGGGGTTTAACTCTGCTGGTGTGAGTTGTTCTGCCATGTCTGATGTGTCTAGTAGAGGTGGAAAGTAGGGCCGAAGGCAGTCCACATTGAACACTGGGTGCAGACCAAGGAATGGTGGAATACTGAGCTTGAAGGAATTGTCCTCGACAGCTTTGGTGATGGTGTATGGCCCATATCGGAGTGGGTGGAGCTTGCGGTGGGGTCCAGTGAGGCGCTCCTTCTACAAATGTAGCCACACTTTGTCGCCCACCTAGAAGTTGTGTTGCACCCGATGTTGATCATGTCGCTACTTGTACTTAGAACTGGACCTATCCAATATGTCAAGAACCTATTGGTGAATGTGCTGAATGCGCTTAATGAAGTTATTCACCTTGGAAACTTCAAACTGTATATGAGCTAAATCATTCTCAGTAGCTGCAAATGGAATCGCTACGTCAATGGTACATAGTGGCTGGAATCCCAAGCCCACCTGAAAGGGGCTGTGGTTGGTTAAGCTGTGGAGGGCCCAATTATGGCTATGTTGTACATAGGGGAGGATCTCATCCCATGTGTGTGGATGCTTTGAGATGTACATGCACAAAATGTGTATGATCATCCTGTTGATGACCTCTGTCTGGCCATCAGTCTGGGGATGGAAAGCTGTGGACTTGGTGAGCTTGGTGTTTAGCATTGACCATAGGCTAGACCAGAATGTACTAAGGAACCTTCTATCCCGATCTGAGATTATAGACTGTGGGATCCCAAAGTGTACCCACACTCATTCAAAGAAGATTTTAGCAATGGATTCTATTGTGATATTCTTCTTGCAGGCCGCCATTATGGCCATCTTTGAGAATCTGTCAACGACCACAAACACATAGTCATTACCATGCTTAGTATAAGGAAGGCTCGACATGTAATCCATGGAGATGGATTCCCAAGGTTGACTAGGGGTAGGAAACATAGTATAGAGGCCTTGCTTCTTGATGGATGGTTTGGCAATGGCATAGGCAGTGCGGGATCATATGTACTTCCCGACGTCTTATCAAAGGTTCGGCCAATAGAAATAATTCTGCATTACTACCACTATTTTCTCGACCCTGAAATGCCCAGTGACCCAACTCTAGTGCGCTTCCCAAATCATCTTGGCACGCTCACTTGAAGGAACACAAAGGTGTCCCATGTGACATAGTAGTATATCCTGGAGGTGAAATTTTGGAACTTGGTTTCCCTCCAAGAGTGTCTGGTATGTGTGGTTGAATTCTGGATCGCTCTTGTAGAGAAGCAGCCAATCAGAAGTCTCATGAACACAAGAGTTGAGCAGAGTGGTTATCGCCACGATCGGTGGTCAGCTGAGGTAGTATGTCAACATTATTGGTGCTTCCCTTCTTGTACTTGATGTTCAAATGAAACTATTGTAGATATGTGGACCACTTCTGATGGTGATCATTCTATAACTTCCCTTTTGTCTGTATGAATTGTAGGGGTCGATGGTCTGTGTGGATGATCGTTTCCTTTCCCAAAATGTAATTCTTCCATTGTTGGAAATCCTGTACAATGCAATACATCTCTTTGTCATAAGTGGGATATTTGCGGACTGTGTCGGACAGTGTCTCACTATGATATGCCACTAGATTCCCTTGTTGAGTAAGGACTGCCCCAATAGCATAGACAGAGGTATCTGTCTCAATCTCAAATGGTTGTTGCAAGTATGGTAACATGAAAACTGGGGCACATCAGAGGCGATGTTTCAATTCTATAAATGCCTTCTGCTGAGTTTTCGACCAAAAGAATTTTTCTTTCACTCCTCCCTTGGTGAATTGACTCAAGGGCCAAGTGACATGAGAAAATCCCAACATGAACCTGCGGTAGAAATTAGCAAGGCCTAGAAAGTTGTGAATCTTTGTCAAAGTAGTTGGGGCTGGCCAATCCCAAATGACTTGGATCTTGGTTGGATCCACATGTGCCCCACACTCATCAATACTATATCCCAGATACTAAACCTGGGTCATGCCAAAAGTGCACTTGTCTAAATTGGCACACAACTTGTGCTGCCGCAATGTTTGGAGGACCTGTCGGATGTGGTGGTGATGCTCTTCCCAAGTCTGGATGAAGATCAGTATGTCATCCAAGTATACTACTAAAAATGAGTTGGTGAATGGCCGCAAGATGTCATCCATCAGTCTCATGAAGGTTGCAGGAGCATTTGTTAGCTCGAAGGTATGACCAACCATTCGAAAAGGCCCTCCTTGGATTTGAAGGCAGTCTTCCACACATCAGTTAGTTCAATCAATACTTGGTGATACCTAGACTTTAAGTCGATATTGCTAAAATATTTTTTCCCTTTAAGCTGTTCCAGGAGATTATCAATCCATGGGATCGGGTACCTATTCTAGACAGTGATCTTGTTCAATGCCCGATAGTCAATACAGAGTCTCCAAGTCCCATCCTTCTTCTGTACCAACACGATCGGGCTCCCACAGGGTGATGAACTTGGCCGGATGTGACCCTTTTGCAGCAGCTCCTAAATTTGCCTCTTGATTTCATCATTCTCTAGATTCACAGAGCGTCGATATATCGGTCCATTTGGTAGGGTTCTCCTGAGGTCAAATCGATGGGGTGATTAACCTGAAAATGGAGAGGCACCCTGGTGGGTGAGGTGAATATGTCTCGGTACTCCTCCATGACCTTGTCCATTTGTTTTTGTTGTACGGAGGGGCCCTATCTAAAGGTCATGGCCATGATATTCTTCTTGCACTGAGGGTATATCATCAAGAAAACAAAATTCCTGGTTTTGGAAATGAGCTTACTGCAATCTTTTGCAGTAACCAAAGAGATAGCGATAGGAGGTGGTACCTTTGGTATCCTGTACAAATTATTTCCCAACGTAATAATAATAGTGCAAGGTCAAGACATAAGTATGGTTGACCTAATAATACATCACAAACATCAAGAGGAGCAATATCACATAATACCTCATCGGTGAAGGGCTTGATGCTGTAGGGAAGGTGACACTGCTGGCTGACGCAGAGATCCCGTCCTTGGTGAAGCCACCCAATGGTGTGTGGCTGTGGGTGTGCTGTGGTCAACAAACCTAGCTGCTTCATGACCTTTGCTGAAATCAGGTTCTTTTGGCTCCCACTATCGACAATGAACTGTAGCGGGGAACCATTTACCCACATCTGGGAGTGGAAATGACACTCCTCCTCCTCCGAATCTTCTGGTTCTTCCTTTTGGATCTTCATGGTAGCAACAGTGGTGTTGGGATATGCATCAATAATATTATTCCCTCTGTCATTCCCCTTCTTAGGTTCTAATTCAGTGTCAGAGTATAAATCTGATTCAAAATCCTTTATCTCGGCCACCAGTGACTACTTGGCTCGACACTCACTTGTGTTGTGAGTGGGGCTCTTATGGAACTCGCACCACTTTCTGGCTTCCTTCTTCGACTTTGCAGTGTTGCTCTTTGCTTGAGGCTTTAGAATTTTTTCTTGATTCGCCATGCCTTGGATGTGTCCTTAGTTCTACAGTTTGGGGGCACCTTTCCCTTGCTTCTGATTCGCAGATCCAAAGTCTCATTTTTTCTGTTTGAATTTTTGCTCAATTTTGGCAACATACCAATATGTCGTACCAAGCTAGGAGATGTTGAGGAACTCCATTTCCTCTTGAATGTATCTATGCATACAATTTTGGTACTTTAGCACCAAATGTTTCTCTGAATCTTTGATTCCCAACTTGGTGCATAGGGTATGGAACAGATTCGTCAACTCATGCACATCTTGATCTCTTTGTTGCCGCAACGTAGTCCATTGTATGTACTTGTCCTCATAGCTCCACAATGGATAATATTGTCCCTTTATGGCATCTCAAAAAGAATTCCAAGTGGGTACGACCAATAATAGAGAGGGTTTCTCCTCGTCCTTTCTCTCACAGTAGGTTTCCCACCAGTTCTTGACATGGGGGGCGGCTTTGAGTAGAGAAAAAGTAATCTTTTCCTGGTCAGAAAAGTCATGAATCAAGAAATATCATTCTAATAGATTCAACCATCTATATATGGTGTCTGTATCTATTCATCCATCAAATATGGGAATTTCAAAGTTTACTTGTACCTTAAAAGGGGTTGCGCCTCAAAAGTGGCTGCTAGATGCAGATGCGCCGCCAGTGGGGAGCTATTGAAGGATTTGGGCGAAGTTATCCATCATCGCGTTCCTTTGTTTTTCAAGGGCCTCCTCGAGCAACATTTTGATAGGATCTTCTACACCCTCCTATTTCTTTTCATCCCCCATGGGTGGCCAGCAGGATTTGTGAGGCTGATATTGCAAAGGTTCAACCAGATCGAGCCCTAACTCTTTATACCCCGCCCTCGTTGGGGACATGCAAAGAAGGATTGAGAAAGAGCATATTGATCTGATACCACTGATCCAAATTTATGCAGGAATGCAACAGAATACATAAATAACCACAGAAACAAATATACAACTAAAATAACACTTCATTTCATTAATCAATAACTGAAACTTGTTTACATACAGAATGGAAATAAACTAGCTAGAGTGTTGGTAGCTTATCTCTGAGAAGAGATGTGGCGGCTACATGCCTCTAAACTCTATGTTACAATGAGGCTTGAAGGCCTATATATTATTTAGAAACAATGGAAACCCTACACATCCAAAAACCTAACCTTAGGAGGTGAAATGCCAAAATGTGGGCCCCGTTGGGTAACTTGGTACATCAATTTCCCGAGGTCGTAACTTTAGCATACTACCTCTGTTTGACGCGCATGATACATCGTTAGAAAGATCTGTTTAAGGACTTCATCCATAATGCTAGATCTTTTAGTTTGAAATGAACTCACATTTTCGCAACCATTTGATGCCAAAAAAACGTCGTTTAGGGCCTCAAAACGACTCTGAAAGTTTAGGACCCGAAAACTGCCAAAAATAGTAAATTGGGCTACAATTAAGGAAACTGGAAAACTAAAAGAAACAATGGTGGGGGTCCAAGTGGAATAAGTGGGTGGCCACCAATATCCTTCTGGATCAGATCAACCATCGGTAATCGGGTAAGTCAAGACTTTCTTCCTATTCCCTTTCCATTCTCTGGTAAAGTTGATTGTCTTCAAGGTTAGTAGTAAGTTGGTAACCCCAGACCCTAGGTTACAAGTGTGATTTATCCTTAACAACAGAACTGGTGACTCCGCTGGGGAGTCCACCCTGCTCTGGGTTAGTCCTATAGATACTTTCCTAGTCTTTGCTCTGTTTCAGTGTGTGGTTGTCTATCTTGACTTTGATTTGCATTAGTGTGTCTAGAGACCTTTGTTATTTTTTTTTGAAAGAAATTTTGTTGCGTACACAGGTTGTTGTGCTACACAGTCGCGTACAAAAAATTTTATACGCGGGTTTCTCTATAATACAGTTGCGTACAGTACGCAGGTTGCTTTATAAGACAGTCACATACGTCTTTTAGCAGCAAAATTTTTTAGAGAAGGTTGCTTGTCCCTGTCTTGTTTGGATTTTGCTCTGCTTAAGGGTCTTCTATTGTTGGCATATTCCTGTAAGTCTGAAAGTCCTATACACCATGCTTTGTGCTTTTTATTAATCCTTTGAGTTTTATTGTTTGAGTCTTCTTGCACTTATCAATTTGAAGCGGGTTCTCCTGTTTGGGTGATAGGTTCAGCACTGTGTATCTGAGTCAATGATCAGGATTTTGGATACCTTGTACTATGTACTGCTTTCGAGTAGTATCATTTTGTCACTTGTCCTTTAGTGATTTTAGTGGATTTTATTCATTGATATCTTCCCAAGTTAGGTGTTTACCAAGTCTCCTCCTTAAGTGGTTGAGTGTGGTTTTTGCAAGTCCGCTATACTGCATATTACTTTCTTTATGGTATGATTATTAAAACATACTCAAGAAATTTTGCATTCAGGTGCATGGTAATTTTTTGAAGAATTTGAAAAGTGAAAAAAAAACATTTGATACTTTTGAATTTAATTGCATATAGTAGTTTATTTTCAGGATTTTCGAATAAAAATTTCAAAAATTATAAAAACAAGTCTCAATCTTCTCATAACTGGTTGTAATCTCATTAGCTCATATTTACAAAAAAAAAATCTTGTTTTAAGTAGTTGTAATTTGTTTTGGAATTCATTTTATACACCTTTTTACTTTTATTATCGAGTCTATAATATCATAGTCATTCATTCCACTTACCCTCTGACTAAGAACAACCCTTAAAATGAACGCTATAATTTAAAATTTATTAGCAAGTTTTGTTTTATATGGTCATACACCTACTAGCTTAGGCTAGATTTGTGGGATAGGAAGTGTAAACTCTCCACAAGTGTTTAAATTAAGACAGCTGGTGTTATACCAAAATCCTGTCACCATCATGTGATAAGACATTTGACACAACTACTTTCCCTAAATCCCAGCTTCTGGAGTGGAAACTAAATGGTTTTTCATCAATCTGTCATACAAATTCCCAACACCATGCATGCCCGTTTATCCAGGAGCGGTACCCTTGCTCACACCGCCTTTCATCGGTTGTCCACAAGCAGTGCCACCGCCCATTGCCCTTGGTCCATAGGCGGTTATTACCAAAACCGCTCTGTCATAGAAGGAGAAGCGCAGTACCATAGGTAAAAAGAGAAAAGAGAAGCTTCTCGAGGCTTGTAAGTGATAATCCTTGAGATATCCCTTATCCCTACTACTGTGGATTGGTTGAGCTCGAGATCCCTCATCATGGGATCTTAGAGGCCACCTCACCCACTAATTTCTCAACCATATCTATCCATTAAAGCCCTATAAATATGAGCTCATAGCCATGGTTGAGGAGAGAACATTGAAGGTATTTTTATGTTGTTGAATTGATTCTTGGCCCAAGATCATTTGGAGAGAGCATAGAGAGCTAGAGTCGGAGCTTTTGGGGATGAAGAGCTGGTTTCATGGAGATGCATGTCAACACTAAGGCTTGGTTGTAAACTTCTTCATATTTCTAATGCAAGTTGATTTCTGTCCCACATATGATGTTGTTGTTGTGATTTCCCATATATATGTTGCTAGATTCCTTAGTCACTAGCATAGATTAGTAGATCATATTCTGGTTTCTTTGATTCGTTTCGTGTTGATATTTTTGCAGGTACACAGGTGAACTATCAAAGCCTTGTATTCCAGATATCTATAGTGTCTAGGGAGAGTCTTCAACCTCTGTCCTCTATTTGTTCTGGATCTGAACCATTTTCAGACTAGTGGAACACCTTGCTGTCCGCAGGAGGTGAAATATTCCAGCTAACAAATCTGGCGACTCCACTGGGGAATGAATTAGTGTATCAATCATTCTGATCTTCCTCAGTCTGCAACTCTTGTCTGAATCCAGGCTCCTTCTTCAACTCTCTTCAGTCAGATCTACTCTCTCACTGACTTTGTTTGGGTTTGAAACCTCCAGATTTGTTCAGATCTCAGTCATTTTGGTCTTTTATGCTCTGTTTCCATACTCAATTCAATAGAATTCTCAGTCATTTCGGTATTTTGTGTATTTTGTAGTCACTTTGATTGTTATATTCCCTTTGCATTTAAAGAGAGTTCCTGTTTCTTGCATTAGATTCTACATCCTTTTCTTTTCTTGAAACCTCTTGCTCTTTTCTGTAGATATTATTCATTGGAATTGGAAAATATACATTTCATTTTCATGTGTAGGCTTTGGTTTGTTTTGGACTTGGAATGCATGAGTGATCCATGTTTTTTTGAGTCTTTCTTTGCTTGGGGCGATTCTTGTTTCCTTTTGCATGCTGATTTTTTCAGCGCTTAATAGGAAAGATTGGTTTTTTTTTCCTTGTCTGTTTCAAAGAGAAGTTTTAGTTTTCTCTCTCCTTTGCTTTATTCGCAAGATTGTTAATCGATTTTCTTCTCGTTTTGTGCATGATTGTTTGAAATTCTAGATCTTACTTTCATTGAGAAGAAATATTTGTTTTCATCTTTGCGTGCATTAGAGTTAGATTTGTTTGGAAACGTTAGTGAAATCATCTTTCCATTGAGTTTTTATGCATATTTTTCAACCATGAAAAGATAGGAAACATTTTTTATTTATGTTAGATGTTCTCTAGATCCCTTTTTTATTTTTTGCTTTAAAGAGTGTTGGGGTGCATTGATATTTCCCTTTTCGTTTGAAAAGATAGAATTGCATTTGCATTTGGGTGTGCATTTTTTGGGAAGAAAAGTAAATCTCTCTCCCTCTCTTAGGTAGAATTTCATTGAAGAGGAAAACTTGCATTGTCATATAGAGCAGTGTGCGTCTTCTTTAAATTCAAGTTTTCACTCCATGGTTCCACCTAAACGCACAAGATAAAATTAACGGTAGTACTAGGTTAAAACTTTTAGCAATTTGAGTGATAAGTTAGAGACGTGTTCAGGCGTCGTTAAGCGTAGGAGCTGTCATTATTTGTCAGCATTACATCCTGGGACTCGCGCGGTTCTTCCACGTACCATTGGTATATCGAATGACCTTTCACGTACCCTTGAGGTATATAGAAAGGTACTTCACATACTCGATTGTATATCGGAAGGCCCCTTGTGTACGGTTATGCATTAGAAAGCACTACTACCGATTTAAGCTCTCTCATACCTTGCGTATATCAGGAGACCCTTTTAGGAATCCTCAAACCATCTAAGTTATCCTTTTGGCCTGTCCTGTGAGATTCCTCACTCTTATCCACTCCTTTCACATGTTTGCTCGTTGCTTTCAGTTTGAGTATTACTTGCTTGTGTGTGGTAGTTAGAAGGTTTTTAGAGAGTTTAGAGATGGCATCCTCATCTAGGACTACCAATCAATAGGTCCCTTTCCAAGGTATACCTTTGTATTCCCTCCAAGTGAAGGTATTGGTCCTCCCTTTCCACTCTAAATATTCCTGGATTAACTATAGGACTACCGATATGGCTATTTAATCCGGTAATTCTTGTTACAACTAATGTCTCAATTGTCACCTCTCCTTCAAGAGAGGATCGACCTCAACCTAATCTTGCTCCTTCTTCGCCAGTAGTGGCTTCATCTCTTTCTTCTTCTTCGCTTGACCGAAGCTCTGTGGTTAGCAGTCATGTGGATAAGAAGAAAAAGCAAAGGAAGGGTAAAAAGAAGAAGGATAAGAAAGAGAAAAAGAAGCAACTATCTGCCCTTGATGGTGCTCATTCTAAGAGAATGCCCAGAAAACCCAAGTTCCCTTGTAAGATTTGCAAGGGGGACCACCTTCTTAAGGAGTGTCCCAGTCTCTCCCGTGTACAAGAAGAGTGGTCTAAAAGGTACAAACCATCTGTGTCATCAACCTATGATCATCATGTTAACGATACCCCCTCAACCAGTGACCCTGTGGTTAAGGGTCGTAAGGGTAAAGTCTTGTATCCTTGTTTGATATGCAAGGCTATGCATCGTACTTTTATTTGTCCAAGCATGGATGAAGCTTCACGTTGGTTGGAAAATATTACTGATCATCAATAGGTGATTCCAACAAGTGATAGTAAGTTATCCCTCGATCCCCCATTGGTTGACCAAGTGGTTGATTCGGATTTAGCTGTGGTTGATCCCACTCTCCCTTTTGAGAGTGAAGTTAAAGTGGTTGAGTCGGTGTCATTTCCACCCAATATCGCTCTTTCATCAGAGAGTGTTAGGACTGAAGTAGTCTCTTTTACCAAATCTTCATCTTGTTCTTCTCTTCCAGTAGAGAATGAACTTAAACCTGCCGAAATTTTTATGCTTCATTCTGATTGTTCTCGACAAGAGGAAATTTTGTCTAATTCGGCAGAACCCTCTCCGAGTAGTGAGGTTATTTCCTTTGACTGGAGTAACCTAATAGAGTCTCGTCTTCATTTGAGTGTTCCTTTCTATATAGTTGTGAATGTTACTGCTACACGGATACTTCGCACTATTGTTGACGAAGGGGCTTCTATTAGTATTCTATCCTCAACTGCTTGGCAAGCTTTAGGTTCTCCTCATCTTGTGCCAGCCACCGATCAGATATTGAATTTTAATCACAGACCTATTGCACCTTTAGGGACCCTTCCTTGTTTTCCTATTACATTAGGAGGGAAAAATATCTCCATTGATGTTATGGTGGTCCAAGGTCCTTTATATTTTAATCTGCTCCTTGGACGTGATTATGTTTATGCCATGAAAGTCGTAGTATCCACACTCTTTAGATTTATGCATTTTCCCCATGATGGGAAGATGGTGACCATTGATCAGCTTTCATTTGTTACACCTAGCCATCGTATTACTCCTAGTAATCAGATTGCCCTGAATGTGCCGCATGTTCTTGTGGTTCCTTCCCCTTATTCTAGTTAGCTTCTTCCCATCATAGGTAAAATGGGGGGCATGGCTCTAGTATATGGACATCATAATGGAGCTAAGCCACTAGCTTTTATGTAATGGGGGAAACCTACCAACCTCTGCATATCATGTTTGGTAGGAGCAGGTTTTAGAGCATAGTTTATGCTTTTGGTTTCAAGCTCATTAAAAAATAAAACCATTCCTTAAGCATATTTTACGCTTTTGGTTTCAAGATTGCATAAAAATGAAACCATGTCGAGAGCATAGTTTACGGTTTTGGTTTCAAGCTT
The DNA here is from genome assembly GCA_001517045.1 of Pseudotsuga menziesii. NCBI lineage: Eukaryota > Viridiplantae > Streptophyta > Pinopsida > Pinales > Pinaceae > Pseudotsuga > Pseudotsuga menziesii. The sequence goes on from LPNX010341442.1 coordinate 79,533, forward strand.
GCATAAAAATGAAACCATGTTCTAAGCAAAGTTCCCATTCTATGTCAAGCTCATTAAAAAATGAAATAGCACCTAACCATCATGTCAGGTTCTGACCATCATGTCAGTTTTCAATGAGCAAAGTTCCCATTATATGTCATGCTTGTTAAAAAATGAAATAGCACCTGACCATCATGTCAGTTTTTCCTGAGCAAAGTTCTGATTCTATGTCGAGCTCGTTAAAAAAAGAAATGGATTTCCTTAAGCATAGTTTACCTTTTGGTTTCAAGCTTGCATAAAAATGAAACCATATTCCAAGCATAGTTACGTTCTGTTTCAAGCTTGTGTAAAAATGAAATAGATCCCCTTCCCTTGAATCGAGTCTTCACTTTAGTGTTAGAACTTGAACCTTCTTTTCACTTTCCTAATTCTCATTCTTCCTACCCCCCTGGTGAACATTTTCACATTAGTAACCAAGTTTTTAGGTTGGGTATGGAAGAAGAATCGTCAAAAAAACGAAGCTTGGGGGGCATGTCGAGCCCCTAGGAACCATGTTAGGGGTAAGCTTCGCTAGCAATCATTCTGGGGGCATGATTCCAACCTATGTATATCATGTTAATGGGTTTTTTTAAGCATAATTTACCCATTGGCTTCGAGCTTGCGTAAAAATGAAACCAATCTTCGAGCATTCTTTCAACTGATCTTCAAGCTCGTTAAAAATAGTAAGATGGTGTTGAGCTTACTTTTCATTTTTCTTGCTCTGGTTAAAACATGAAAAGTGGTTTGAGCTTAGTTTATTACTTTTTCGTGATCTGGATTCAAACATGAAAAAGGATAATGGAGTCCTCTTTAAACTCTTTTTAGGCTCCCTAAATATGAAAAAATCGTCGAGCGATCTTGTCTTCTTCACGCTCGTTAAATTATTTGAAGAATCGTCTGTCCGACGGTAGGTTATCTCTTTTTCGGTTCAGATAGGACTATTTACAAAAAAGGAACACTCTATCCAATCATGACTGGAAGAGTTCTCTAAGGTCTGATTTTATACTTTTTCAAGCCTTAGATACTAAATCATATGAAAAAGGACCCCCATGGAGTTTCTTTCTGTATTCGTTCAGACTCTCTAAACATGAATGATACCGAGTTTTCTTTCAGTGGACTTGTTAAATTAAACATTGAGAGACCCATGTTGGGAATGAACCCCTCCTCTCTCAGGTTCATAAAACATATGAGACTGGAATTGTCTTCTGACAAGCTATATCGAGTGTTTGTTACCCTCTTTGAACTCGTAAAACCGAAAAAGAGGCACTCATCAATCATGATGAGGAAAATGGGAAGGGAATCATTTTTGTAAATAATGGTAGTTGTTTGTCGTTACCTTTGAACATGGCACTTGTCTGCACAATCATGTCATTCAATTGGGTATTCAGCTGATCTCCATGACGATCCACTTTCATGAGTCATGCCAATCCTTTGAGTCTTTCAAAAGAATGCATTGTCCACTGTCGCATTGTGTATCTATCCTATCTAGTCATGCTTCCAAGTCATTTAGTCGTGCCACTTGATGTTCAAAGGGGATCTGAAGAATTTTTACCTCTGCAGTCTATGCAATCTTTGTGTTAGTATCTTTGAGTCAATCATATGGTTACTACATTCGCATCATTCCAGAACTATGTTCCGAGTTTTGTGCCGTTGATGTGGGACTCATCATCACCCTCCTTCGACGAGACTATTCCCGTTGACATCAGCTCATCATCTAGGAAATAATCTTAGAAACAATATTTAGTACCTTGACATATGTATGCCTTAATGACATATTCTCTCGCTCTTGACATAGGTTCACATCATTGACCTTTGATCAATAGAATCGACTGGGTGTTCAACATCAGGACATCTATTCGCACTCAGTAGATTGTACTAAGGTACCTTGGGAATCATTGACATTAATGGTGATCTCCCTTGCACTTGTTAACGGTTCACATCATTGGCCGGTAATCAAGTGGTTTCTACCATGTTCGACTTTAGATCATTGTAATCACATGGATAGAATCGTACTTTGTGGAAGATGAGACAAAGACCCTGGGCATTTGTTTAAAATCGCTCATTGCTTTTTTCCCCAGGTTGTGATGGAGTTTTGTATATCTAGCATGGATCCACATTTGTATGACGGTGGCTATGCTCAAATTTACATCTATATGACATAGATCTACATTGTATGTCTGGTAGCTATGTCCAAGTTTGAGTCCTCTATCACATAGATCTACGTTGTATTCTAGTAGCCATGCTTATTTATTCCACTCATCGATCTGCCTTGTATTGGTCTATAGCTATGAGTTTGGTTACTTGTGTCTATGATTCAACATACTAATGTACTACATATTCCTACTTGACTGCATACTCCGATCGAGCCGACATTTTCATCCCCTGGCGACGACTTGTTCTCAAAGCTCTTGTTTATCGTATTACTCTAAGACTCATGCTTTGGGGGGCATCATGTTATACCAAAATCCTGTCACCATCATGTGATAAGACATTTGACACACCTACATGCCCTGAATCCCAGCTTCTAGAGTGGAAAGTAAATGGTTTTTCATCAATCTGTCATACAAATTCCTAGCACCATGCATGCCCCTTTATCTAGGAGCGGTACCCCTGCTTGCACCACCTTTCATCGGTTGTCCACAAGTGGTGTCACCGCCCATTTCCCTTGGTCCATAGGCGGTTATTACCAGAACCACTCTGTCATAGAAGGAGAAGGGCGGTAACCTGGGTAAAAAGGGAAAAAGAGAAACTTCTCGAGGATTCTAGGTGATAAGCCTCGAGATATCCCTTATCCCTACTGCTATGGGTTGGTTGAGCTTAAGATCCCTCATCCTAAGATCTTAGAGGCCACCTCACCCACTAATTTCTCAACCATATCTATCCATTAAAGCCCTATAAATATGAGCTCATAGCCATGGTTGAGGAGAGAACATTGAAGGTATTGTTATGCTGTTGGATTGGTTCTTGGCCCAAGATCATTTGGAGAGAGCATAGAGAGCTAGAGTCAGAGATTTTGGGGATGAAGAGATGGTTTCATGGAGATGCATGTCAACACTAAGTCTTAGTTGTAAACTTCTTCATATTTCTAATGCAAGTTGATTTATGTCCCACATATGATGTTGTTGTTGTGATTTCGCATATATATGTTGCTAGATTCCTTAGTCACTAGCATAGATTAGTATATCATATTCTAGTTGCTTTGATTCGTTTTGTGTTGATATTTTTGTAGGTACACAGGTGAACTGTCAAATCCTTGTATTACATATATCTACAATGTCTAGGGAGAGTCTTCAACCTCTGTCCTCTATTTGTTCTGGATCTGAACGATTTAGACCAGTGGAACACCTTGCTTTCTGCAGGAGGTGAAATATTATAGCTAACAGTTGGCCAATCGATAGGTAAATCCTTTTCTATGTTGGTAGTATCTAGGAAGCTCCTCTCAAATGGGAGTTAAGCACGAGGCTGCGTGGAGGCTTGGACTGAGGAGATAACCCTCCGATTCCTTGTCAAAACATAGACCAAGGTTTTTGCGCATCTTGGGATCCTGTCCTAGACAGAGTTTCAGGCTTTGCCACCCTCCCCATGTGTATGAACCAAGCTTGTAACTGTCCCTCCAAACTATTGATATAGTTAAGGTAGCCTTTAATATCGTTGACATCTAGGGTTTATACACAGGTAAACTGGAAGGCTATTTCTGGTTCACCTTGGACAGGCTTCGAAGGTAACTCTTGTTGAAAGTGTAGGAGGGCGATGGGTGATTCCTTCACTTGTGCCTAAGAACCTCTTCAAGGATGCCAAGAAACTGTCTCTCAGCTTTCTTTGGGAAATCATATCTTATATCCTTTGTGATTGTTGAGACTTTAGGAAATTTTGTAGTGATTTCTCTGTGGTTTGTCTATGTTTAACCGACCTTAGGGTGTGAAGAGTCAAATTTGCAATCGTGGAGGACCAATCTCTCAAAATATCTCAAATGTTGCAAAACCTTCCTCTGCTTATTACATTGGAACTTCCACCTCCCCCTCAAAGGCGGATATTATACACAGACGGTTCTTTTGAACTGATAGGAATTAGTGAAGTTCTGGTTGAACCACAACTAAGGGAAAACTAGTTTGATTTAACTACAATTGAGATAGAAGTCTTACAGGCTGACGAGTTTGCAAGGAACTTTAATTCACCTCTAACTGACCTAAACAATCCTGTGATCATTCAGGTTCGTCCTTTCAATTCACCTGTGATTGGTGTCCCTCTGGGAAGACTAATGCCTACTGTAGGAGAAATTTCTTCTACATCCACCTCAGTCGCTTTGGCTAAAGGGGTGCCATCTCCCCCGGTTGGTGCCCCTAGAACAAGTATACCTACTACACCTTTAACTCTAACTATCCATGTGGTTCAACCACTGGCTTCCACAAATTTAGCAGGCACTTCTAGTGGAGTGGTCACTGGGATTCCTAGTGTACCTTTCGTTCCTACTTCCTTCGCACACACTACTCAGAGTGGTCCTATAGAATCCTCGTCATTTTTCTAGGGTTTTCCTTGGAATTGGGGTCACATTCCCCCATCCACTCCATATGTAGGTCTAACACCCACATATGTAGGGGTGCAATTCAAAAACCCTAATCCTTATGGTCAAGGTTTTCAAACTCCAGTTTCAGCTCCTTTCATGAGCTCTCCTTTCTCACTTTTTAGTGGAGGGATACCTGCTCCTGTGTTCCAAACCCCAATTTCGACTGGGGCGGCTCGAACCTCATACACTGTACTGCACATTAAAAATCCACTGGATTATGGGTGGAATCCTTTCCAAAGCAGCCCAACCACTTCGCAACCGGCAGCAAGGGGCAACCACGCCTTCACATCTAGGAACATGGGGGAAAATCCCTCTAATCCCCAAGCTGGTACTTTTCATGCTCTGGTTAGACCCAATCTCCCTTTCCTAGCAACTTTAAACTTTCTAGACTTGTCGAAGTTAATGAATGACCCGGTGAGACATAACTCCTCTTGGCCACCCATTCCTACCAAGCTACCCTCGAATATTCCAAAATTCGAAGGCAAAGTTGGTGATGACCCAGGAGATCATGTCACCACTTTCCACTTGTGGTGCTATTCCAACTCACTGAACGATGATACATTTTAGTTGAGATTGTTCCAAAGAACTCTGACCAGCACCGCAAAAAAATGGTACATTGAGCTACCTTCTGTTGTGTTTGATAGTTTTTGGGACTTAGCTAATGTATTCCTTAGTCACTTCCAACTTCCTATCCAATATGATTTTGGGACAGACTTGTTGTCTACCTTTACGCAGTACAAGGCCACTCATATTTCATATCACATCCAAGAGTGGAGAAGATGGAAGAGCCTTATTAAAGTCACTATTCCTCCCGAGTTTTTACTAGAATGGTTCCTTAAATCCCTATTTCCTTATATATCTAAGGATGTATCTACTTCGGTTGTGACCAATGAGGAAGAGGCTATCCTCAGGGCCCAGCAGCTAGATTTGATATATTCTCAGTCTGGGATTTTATATGAAATCATCCCTGATGCCCCGAGGCCAACACATAATGTAGAGAAACCTAAGCCTAGACCCCATGTCGATGGTGTGGTTGGTTCTGTAAAATCTCCCACTGTAGAGTCTTTGGCTAAACAGCTCCATGAGTTGTCTTTCAAACATTCTACAGCGGAGGCAACAAAGGCTGTCCCCTCACCCCATAATGCAATTTTTTTTGCACAATCCTCTCAAAAGGGCAATCAACAGCCCGGTGGGAAAAATAAGAAAGGAAAGAAAGGTGAGGGAAACCAAAACAAGACGAAACCCACAAACAATGTTGATGGGGGGGAAATGAAAAAGAAGAAGGTGAAATTCCCTTGTAATTTGTTCTAGGAGGATCACCTGACCCATCAATGTCCCCTTATTGACCAACCCCAGAAGCTGCTAAAAGGCCAACAACCGATTGTCCTGAAGCATCCTTTTCCCCAAGGAAAGAATTATGCTTCAACTTCAAATGTAGCAGGGGGCACCCCAAATGCTCCTGACCCAAATTATATCAACATGGTTCGATCCTAGAATTTACTCCAGACTAGGAACAGGAACTATGAGACAGAGTCTTTGGAGAAGGGTAAGTCTACAGGTGAAACTTCTAACCCTCTCACGATTGAAAAACCTACCGAACCTATGCCTAATATACCGAAAGGTGTCTTCCAGAAAACCTTGCACAATCCCAATGCTAGGGCTACATCCAAATACTATGTAGTTGAATATTTATCCCAAACCCCTTATGCGATGTCATCTTTAGAGGTGTTACAGAGTTGTCCCGCCCAGTAAGATGCACTCTTAGTAGCCTTAGGTAGCATGGATTCGTCAAGCTTCATGGCGAAGTTTAATTTGTCTGATGTCAAAATTCGCCTACCTTATCATGTGGCCTTATCGATAGATGTCATCCATGGAGAAAAAATCATTGGAAGGGCAATTGTCGATGAGGGTGCTTCTACATGTGTCATGTCCTTGTCTTGTTGGAAATCTCTTGGATCTCCAGAGCTAGTTCCATCGAACACCCTACTTACTACTTTCGATGGAAGGTCATTTCATCCACATGGTATCCTACCCGCTTTCGAAATAAAGTTGGCAGGGAAGGTAGTGTCTGTTGAGGTAGAAGTGATTGATGCACCTTTGGATTATAACTTGCTCCTAGGGTGAAGTTGGACTTATTCCATGTCCGCTATTGCATTGGCCGTACTTCGAGTAGTAGTGTTTCCGCACGAAGGGAAGTTGGTTACTGTAGACCAACTCAGTTTTACTCGAAAGGGCCGCATGGAAACTAACGAGTCCATCATTCTATTGGTTGATCAGGTTAAACCTGCTTCAGAGAGCTTAGGGGCTAGAATGTATGCATCATTGATGGGAAAATTTGATTTTTCAGCTCCACTTAATTATTTAGGTTCTACTAGTGTAGGGAATTCTATAGTGACGGTTGTTGATAGAACAGATCCTTCGGTTCTTCCTTCCCGCCATGAACCTGAAGTGCCCTTATCGCCAGTGGAAGTAGCTTATCAAGATATTGTTCATACCATTGTTGATCCCATTTCAGTCCCTCTCACAGTCTCAGAGGAGCCGAAAGAAGCCCATCTACTTGCTTTGGAAGAGAGAGTCTTTGCGTTCTAGAGACTTCTTAGATATGGTTTTTCCTTCTAATGAAGCCATTCTGGAAGCTATGTGCGGACGAGATAAGATCTGCGAATATCTTCACCATCGATCCTATTTTCTTCTAGTGTTAAGCAGGATTGAGAACCAGGAGTTCCATATGAGACTGGCAGGTGATGTTGACACACCTATTAATCCGTTACCAAGGGAAGGAATATTTTCTAAGGGGAATATGGAAAACATTTCCGTGACTATTCCTATCAACATCTCTGCAAACCCAAACATTGTGGAAAATGTACACATCGGTGCAAACTGTTCTCCAGAGGATATTATTATCTATATAGCCTTTTTTAAGGAATTTCATGACGTGTTTGCCTAGTCATATGAGGAGATGCCAGACATAGATCCATATCCTGATGCCAGACCTGTTCGACAAAAACTAAGACTTGTCAATCCGTGTAAAGCAGCAGTTGTTAAGGCTGAAGTTGAAAAACTGTTGAAAGTCAGTTTCATTTACCCAATAGCTTTGATAGAATGGGTATCCAACCCTATTCCTATCAACAAAAAGCAAGGGACAATACACGTTTGTATTGACTTTCGCAATCTAAAAAAATTCTGTCCTAAGGATAACTACCCCACACCATTTATGGATCAAATTATTGATTCCTATGCGAGGAGTGAAGTCTTTTCATTTATGGATGGTTTCTCTAGGTATAATCAAATTCAAATTAAACCAAAATACCAACATAAAACATCTTTCATATCTCCTTGGGGTACATTTGCATACAAGAAAATTCCTTTTCGATTGAAAAATGCAGGGGTTACCTTTCAGTGGGCAATGAATATTTCCTTTGATGACATTAAATCTATTGTCAAACCCTACCTTGATGATCTGCCAGCACATTCTCGTAAGAGGATTGATCACCCAGATCACTTGCGTCTAATCTTTGAACGATGCAGATACTACAAAATTCACTTGAATCCCCACAAGTGTATTTTCTATTTCTAGTCAAGGAGACTACTCGGATTCATTGTTTCCAACAAAGGTATTCAGGTGGATCCTTTGAAAGTTGAGGCCAAAGTAAATCTGCCTCCTCCTTGTTCCATCAGGCAGCTTCAAATCCTATAAGGGAAGTCCAACTTCCTTCGACATTTTATCATAAATTATGCCAAGATCACTAAAGGTTTCATGCACCTGTTGAAGCAGGACACCCCATTTGTATGGGATGAAATTGCACAACTTGCATTCGAGGCATTAAAGAAAGCTTTGTTGTCGGCTCCATTACTTCACCCACCATATTACTCTTGTGATTTTATATTGTATCTAGCCGCATCCGAGTCAACCATAGGGGTAGTACTAGTCCAGGAGGATGATAAGCTCCAAGAGCATGTCATTTACTATATTAGCTGTGCTTTCGCTAGCCTTGAACTTAGGTATTCCCATGGCGAGAAGTTGGGATTAGCAGCTATGTATGTTGTTCATAGGTTGCGTCACTACATCTTACTGAGGACCAGGATGGTAGTGGCAGATGTCAATCCCTTTCAATATGTTTTGTTCTGAAATATAGTTGGAGGAAAATTCAACAAATGGATAGTCATTCTTCAAGAGTTTGACTTAAATTTCCAATCCTCCAAATCCACAAAATCCTTAGTTTTTGCCGAGTTCATCGTAGAATTTTCGGTTGAGGAAGATGTACCCATTGAAGAAGACTCATTCACATATGAGCATATCTTTTTGATTTCCACCTCTGGCCCTTGGTATGGAGATATGCTTTTCTATCTCCAGACTCTGAAGTACCCTGCATCCTTCTCATGGGAAGAACAATGTAAACTACGCGTACATGCAAAAAACTACCTCATTATTGGAGATACTTTACATCATAGGGGGGTAGATTATATTTTGCATCGATGTCTTATCCACGAAGAAGAAGAGACTGTTCTAAATGATGCCCATAGTGGAGCGTGTGGGGATCATTTTGTCTGGGTTAGAAATGGCTCAGAAGATCTTACATGCCGATTATTTCTGGTCCACGATCTTGAAAGATTGTGTGGAAGCCATGACGCGTTGTCGTCCTTGTTAGCTTTACACCAGAAAGATGCAGTCGCATCCTGCTCCGTTATTTCCCGTCATCTCAGTGGTGCCCTTCATGAAGTGGGGGATAGATTACGTGACGTGAAACCCAGTCTCAGCTGGGGGGCACAAACATATCATTGTCGTTGTATATTATTTCATGAAGTGGGCATAGGCAATGCCCACCTATAAAGCTGATGAGGAAACTGCGGCTTTTTTTTGTTTTCAACCAAATTATCGCAAGGTTCGGTATTCCTAAAGTGATTGTCACTGACTGTGGTAGTCATTTCCAAAATAGTATGATTACTGAATTGACCACCATGCTAGGGTTTAGACAAGAGCATTCGTCTTCTTTCTACCCTCAAGCGAATGGTCAAGTCGAGGTTGTAAATAAAAACTTGAAGACTATTCTCGAGTGTACTATTAATGCATCCTGTTCCAATTGGCACATCATGATGTATCCTACGCTTTGGGCTTATCGGACCAATGTGAAAACTACTATAGGGTTCTCTCCTTTCCAACTCGTTCACGGGGTGGAAGCAGTAACCCTAGTTGAATGCGAAATCCCATCCTTAAATATTTCTATTCATGTGTTACCTGATACGGCTGTGCTTGAAGAACATTTGTTACATTTAGAACATCTAGATGAGTAGTGTAGAGATGTACTGATAGCAAATGAGGCTCATAAAAATAGGGCCAAAAATCAATACGATAAATCGGTCAAACCTCGGATTTTTTTTTAAGGGGAGCTTGTCTTGCTCTAGGATCAAGACAAAGAACCTCTAGGGGCAGGGAAATTCAAGTCTATGTGGTTAGGTCCTTATGTCGTGTCAAAATTTTTGAAGAAAGATGCATATGAATTAACTGATTTCAAGGGGAATAAGATGCATGAGCCTAGAAATGGGCTCTACTTGAAAAAGTACTATGCTTAGGCTTAGCGCCTTTTTCTATATTTTTATTGTATGTAATTTTATGTACAATAGCTCGTCGGTTTGTGTTCTTATACCATCTGTTGGTTGTTACAGATGTCTTTCGAGTGATTCGTAGGTTTCGTCGATGGCACTAGTCACCACACTTGTAACCTGGCTTCAGCCGCATGGGTTATTTACTCACCCTCAAGACAGCTACTTGCCTCTAGAGGCGCTTGCCTATGTCCCGCTACCAATAATGTGGCCGAATACAGGGCTGTCATTGAGTTTTTATGGGATTCTTTGTCACGTGGCATCACCCAGCTAGAAGTCAGACTTGACTCTCAACTGGTGGTTTCCCAGCTCAATCGAGCTTATCAGGTGTGTAACACTATTTTAGTACGTCAGTTTATGCAAGTTAGGTTATTGGAAATAAATTTTGAGTTTATTACATTCAATCATATTACAAGAAATCAAAATTCATTAAATAATGCATATGCTAATTATATCTTGGACTGACACTTAACACATTTTTCATAAAAATATACAATAGATACATTACAAAACACATGTAAACAAAACTAGCAATATGTGTGTGTGTGAATATCTGTCCATATAGATAGGTCAAGTTTCTGATCCTCAGATCCAATCATAACTGTATAATATACAAAAAATGGATCGAAGTCCATAAAATGCTCCTAGGTCTAAGCTTAACCACCCTGGTCATCTGGACCACCCTGGTCCCCCTGATCACCTTGCTCTCGGGATTATTCAGCTTCCTTAGCTACAACAGCCTCAGCGATGTCGATGTACACAAACATTGCTCTAGCTACCCGCCTCATAAGGCGTATCCAGACAGGTGGTATACCAACCACTAGCTCCTTCATAATAGTAGGGATATGCTCAATACACAAAGTAGGTATTCTTTGGGTAATCCTGGCCAGCTTCCCCTCAAGAACCCTAATCAAGCCATGATATTCTCCTGCCACAGGACGCACATACATACATGGATGCCCAGCAGGGAAGACTGGTCCACTATCTGCATTTTAACATTTTATAGGATTAAAAACTCTTATACATATGTATATATTTTTATGAATAAAATTCATAAAAATTTAAAAACTTGGAAACAAAAATACCTAATGCTACCCATGCTCCTCCAGGAGGGAGGACAAGGTCAGTGTCAACTCGGAAATCTATCCCAACATATGGAAATTTCTCCAGTGCTAGTAGTTGTCACTCCCACCATAAGGAGAATTCATCTTCATATACACTCTGAAGTGATCCACCGCCTCCCTGGCAGAGGAAGATTCCCCCCCACCTACTCAGTCTAGGATGACGGGGAGAACGAACTGGTAGTGGTACTGCAGGACTCAAATCGAGAATCCTCTCAAAGGAAAAGGCCACCAATATGCTAGAATAACCAAATTTTTTCCGTTAACCTCTTTTACAGTCAGAGAGTTGTTTCCTCATTATCGGGATTACTTCCGAACACCAGTCAAATAGGGATCCCTGTAGACACTCCACTGCAAGTCTCATTTGGTTTTGAGTTGCAAGGTGAAGTGATGATGACCCTGCAACCCTCAATATAGTGCTTTCCAACACTTGTAATGGCAAGCTGCAAATATGAATAATAGGCATGTAACTACCCCTCTTTTGAGTACCAGGCGCACAGTATGTATCAATGTAGTTCTACACACTTAGAAGGTCACTGCCTCTACCGAAGATAAAGTAGAGAGACTACTGTTGTCGGGAGATCTACGTTGTATTGAATGAGCCCGAAAATTAGCGATTCTTACAAAAGAGGAATTTTTGAATGATCCTGGCATAGGATTTCTCTCCTCTTGAAAATCGAATTTTAGAGACCTGGGTTGAGATTTTTGGTTGGGTGAAACTATGGGAAAGTCAAACCCTAGTTTGACCCCGAGCTGGAAAAAACCCTAAAATACTAAAACTGATAAGTTTTGGTACATTCACTATATCTCGGGCTTGGGGATAGATCATGAGCTAAAAGTTTCACAGGATGAAGATAAAATCCTTATTTACATTGTATCCAAACTTCAGCCTCATATTCACTATATTCTAGGAGATATGATCCTTCCAAGTTAGGGTTCCAGCCTCTTCCAAGATTCATCCCTAAACACGACACCTGGGGAGAATTTATATATCTTGGGATACAAAGGTATAAATGAAATTTATGAAGATGTTCCAGAAAGGGCACAAAATTTATTTTCTATGATCTAAGTTTCATACCCAGAAGATGAAACACTGACATGGCATTCCGAACAACTTCGATGTTCTGAACAGTCCTGAAACAGGTAACCTTGGGAAAACGATAAGAAGTCCCAATTGGTGAAACCAATTCTGATGAAAAATATCGTGTTGGAATAGGGATAGGTGAGGCTACCTCTGTGCAACATTTCAGACACATAGGAGCAGTAATTTCAGAGATATCGCAGAAACAGTATCAGGAATTTCTGCAGAAGAAATTGGTAAACTGGGGCTTCCTATTCCGGGAGCTTCCCTCCACTGTTTTCAGAAAAGGAGTACATTGGACAGCTTGTCTTGAAGAGATCTATCTTTCTATCCAATCAGATCTAAAATATTCCAAGTTTTGAAAATTAGAGTTTCTCTAACAAACCCTAGATCAGCCAGCTCCGGAACCAAGACAGACACCTCAAATCGGTAAGATCTAATCTATTGCTATTTTCATTTGAGGTTCTCATTTCAAAGTGATCTATCACATAATCTTGGTGAAGTTGATAACTTCCAAGCTTGGAAGTATTTGATCTCTCTGAATAAAATGAATTGGACACCTACATGAGTAGAGAGGTTCCAGTTCCAGAGGGAGATGAGGCTAAAAACCTTACACAAGAAGAACTTGGTCAAGGCCAAGAAGATCATTGTTGATTCAATCACGGATCAACTTGTACCACAAGTGTATTCCCTAAAGACACCGAGGATGTTTGATTCCTTGACCAATTTATTTGAAGGGAAGAACATAAATTAGAATATGACCTTAAGAAACCAGTTGAAGAATGTGGAGATCCAGAATTGCAGAGACCATGTAGTCATACTTTACAAGGGTCTCTCAAATCAAAGAACAACTTGAAGCGATAAAAGAAGAAGTGAAGAATGCAGAAGTGGTGATAGCCACCTTGAATGGCCTCCCAGGATCATGGGATTCATTCATACGAGGAATGTGTGCCAAAAGGAAGTGATCACTTTCAGCAGGCTCTGGGAAGAAGAAGAAGCTCAACTCATGATAAGAGAAGAGAAGATGGGAGCAACTGAAGATCAAGCTCTCACCATCCAAAGAAGATCCCTCAAGCAATGAGGAATATGAAGAACTCAATTCTTGAAGAACCTCTTATCCATATTAGCATAAGAAACGATGCTATTATGAATGAAGAAGATGATAAAGCTGAAGGCTCAAGAAGGAGTCTACCCACAAAACAAATAAAGATAAGTATTCAATTGCCATTTCATGATATTGTTTTTTTATGCATTTGTTTATATTCAGTTAATGTATTATGCATGATAGAATGTTTGCATTAGTGACAGTATACTACTAATATGCATGTGATGGGTAAGTAGTTCATGGTGCTATACAACTCTCCATTGCTACTTATCTAGAATGAAACCTCTTTGCCGACATATTGGATTAGTGCACAATCTCAATGTTGCCTTGGTAGAGATGGAAGGCATCTAGAAAAGTTTATGTGGGATATGGATAAATTTTGTATTGGCTAAAATAGTTTCATGATCATATATTTATGCAAAATCATTTTTCATTATGAATATACCTTATGAAATGTTTCTAACCATACAACTAATGAATTAGACTTGTAGGAAAGATCACATACATAATCGTCTACAAGCAAAGAAGAATGAGACTTGTTCCGAAGAACAAGTGATGACAGTTCAAGATGAAGAATAATATGATGAATGCAGCGACATCATTGATGCAAAATATTCCAACCATGAGGAAGTAACCAAGAAGAAAGAGAAGACCAGTTCAAGAAGAATGATGTCTAGGATGTAGTATCAATACATGAAGGGAAGTTCGTAGTTCCATCATGCAGTAGATGGAAACATCATGGGATACAAGGAAAGATATAGCATGAGGCATAGACTACAAAGAGACATTTGCAGCCACTAGAAATACACATGACAGGCACAATCATGTGTGCAAATGAAAGAAATCCTTGTACGAGTTCAGAAGACACCCATGGGATAACACATACATTAGGAGCTTGATAAATATCTAAACCTTTGCTACAAGGTTGATAAAGGAAGACAAGCTCACAGATGGGTGTGAGAAGAATGCTCTCAAATATAGAGGATCTTGGTATCCAGTGACCCTAGATGGATACATAGAATATTAGTAGCAGAGGAAGCTACTTGTCACTCTAGTACAGAATGTTTTAGTGCATAGAGTATGGAAGACAAAGGAAGTATGATGCTTTAGAGGGAGTCACTGCAAAAGATCCTGACGTTCAACATGGTATGATAAGATGGATAGATTACTGATGACTCTAGGCTTTACTGAGAGTAAAGCGGATTCCAACCTTTGCTTAAAGGTTGAAGGTGAAAGACCAGTGATGCTCCTGTTATGTGTCGATGCATTTTTTTCTAAGCATGAATGTGTGGAAGAATGTGGATGGAATCTTCCTCGGACAAGGGAAGTATGCAGTAGAGATCCTAAAGAGGTTCAGGATGATGGAATACAAGGCCATGACCAAACCTATGGCATCAAACCTGAAGCTATTGAGTGATGCTTCTTCAGAAGCTGTTGATTCCACGATGTATTGTCAGATGATTTGTTTCTTGATGTACTTGACGAATACGAGATCAGATATTTTCTTTGCTGTGAACACATTGAGACATGTTCACCTAATGGTTGCAAATCATGCAGTGAGGTACCTGAAAGGTACAGTTGATTATGGGCTCAAGTATGAGGCAAATCAGAATATTAACCTGGAAGGTTATGTTGATTCATATTGGGCAGGCAGTGCCATCGATAGGAAGAGCACTTCAGGGTGTTGCTTCAGTATGGGATCAGGTGTGATCTCTTGGTTTATCAGGAAGAAATCCTATGTGGCACTGAGTATAGCTGAAGCAGAGTATGTCGTAGCTTGTTTAGCTAGTTGTGAGTCAGTATGGTTGATGAAGCTACTGTCTAATTTATTTGATCTCCAGTTGGATGCTACTTGTATACATTGCAACAACCATAGTTGTGTAAAGTTGTCGGAGAACCCAGTGTTCCATGACAAGTCGAAGCACATCAAGATCAAATATCACTATATCAGGGATATTGTGCAGAGGGGAGCATTGAAGCTCCAGTATGTTACAGCGGATGAACAAATAGCTGATGTGTTGATGAAGCCATTAGCTAGGGTGAATTTTGAGTACTTCAGGGAGAAGCTTGGTGTTCTCCAGATTGAGGTTCCCTCCAAATGGAAGTGATGAGTCCATGAGCCATTCTAACATGGTGAGAGGATTGGTTCCTTCCATGGTCATATGTAAGGGCTGAGCCATTTTGTCATGGTGAGAGGATTGGTTCCTTCCATGTCATATGTGAGTGCTGAGCCATTCTGATGTGACTGTAGGATTGGTTCCTACATGATCATATATAAGCATTGAATGCCATTCTTGGAATGGAGGCACCTGGTCAGTTACCACGAAAGCTCAGTTTGGGACTGAGGTCCATTCTGATGTGACTGTAGGATTGGTTCCTACATGATCAGATGTGAGTGCAAAGTCTTTCTGACATTGGTTGTCAAATGTAAGTGCAGAGCCCTTTTGACATGGAGGATTGGTTCCTCGCATGGTCAAATATAAGTGCTAAGCCTTTTTGACACTAGTTGTCAGATGTAAGTGCAGAGCCTTTCTGACATTGGTTGTTAGATTTAAGTGCAGAGCCTTTCGGCATGGAGGATTGGTTCCTTGCATGGTCGAATGTAAGTGCTAAGCCTTTCTGACATTGGTTGTCAGATGTGAGTGCTTGGCCTTTCTAACAGGGTTGTGGGATGTGTTCCCACATGTTCAGATGTGAGTGTTGGGCATGCCTTTCTTATGTGATTATAGGATTGGTTCATACATGATCAGATATAAGTGTTGGGCAGGCCATTCTGACTTAGGGTCAAATATAAGTGCTGAAGAAGACCTACATGGAGGCTAGGCCTACAACCAGCATGAAAAAGGGCTGGCTCTGTAGAACTTCCTGTGATGAGAAGAATCATGAGATAGCACCCGTGATGATGATCCAGATCTAGTGATGATCCAGATCCAGTGATGATGATCCAGATCCAGTGATGATCCAGATCGAGTGATGATCCCGATCGAGTGATGATCCAGATCTAGTGATGATGATCTAGATCCAGTGATGATGATCCATATCGAGTGATGATCTAGAACCGATGATGAAGATGACTTGAAGATGAATATGACTTGAATATGATGAGGAATCGATGATGATCCAGATCATATAGAGAATAATACTTGTGCTGATAAATTATGTCGAGAGAATACCTTCCTAGTTAAGAGGGACTGTTGATGTAATTGTAACTTCGGAATGTATTCACTTGTATATTTTATATATTGTACCTCGATGTTTATTTCAGGAAGTGTCTGTAATGTATTTAAGTCATGTAATGCCCCGATTTTCCTATCATGAGTTTCTATAATGTGAACAAGTCATGTCAAGTCATTGTGGGTAACCCTCCTATTGGTCAAGGGTTAAAGTCCCCGGAGTTGTGGGGCCCTAGGGTTATTAGACTATCCTAGAGAAGTCAAACCTAGGTGAGTCATTGTAAGTCGGGGCAATAGTCCCCACCGTTGTGTTAAGGATAACCCTCCTTGTTGGTCGGAGGAGGCAAAGTCCCCACAAGTTGTGGGGTAGTAGGGTTATTAGACACTCCTAGAGATGTCGGCTCTAGTAAGTAATTGTTAAGTGAGGCCGACATGTTGGAGTGGGATTCAAGTGAATGAAAGAATATAAATAGAGAGTAAGCCTCTCTATTTATCACACACACACACTCACTCATTGGGGCACATGAGTGAGAGAGAATTTGTTGGGACACGAGAGAGACTACTGCTATCGGGAGATCATCTTTATGTTTTCGGGTTTTACTTTTGGTGTTGATTCTATCTCTAAGGAAGTTGTGGGGTTTTCTCCTTTATGGTTTCCCCGAGGAAAATTATTTGTGTCTCTTGTCTCTTATGTTTTATTGCTGTGCATGTTATTCTCTCAGTTAAATATCCTAAGATCATAATGCTAGCTTGAAAGATAAAAATCTAACATCTTCATGCTCCCTCTCCCTCCACTCCAACACCATGTTTCAATCTGGTAACAAGCCAATAATCAAACATTAAATTCATATAAAACACTTTGATTTTGGCCCTACATAGCCTTTTCATATCTCGCACAGCATACGCCATTGTCCTTCGGACATGTCGTTTATTGTATGTGACTTGCCTTCGAGCAACCCATGTATAAAACGCATGTACGCGACTGTTTATATACCATACCTACGTACACAGCGTAGCTGATTTGAAAATGGTTGAAAACATCAAATTTTTGCCTAAAATTAAAATTTTCTTGGATCAAATGAAAGAGCATGGAGAGTAGATTTACCTGGCACTTGCGGTTTTGAGAATTGTCCACCGAGTTGTCCACACCGAGCAATTGAAGGACGAGGTAAAATTTGTCTATATTGGGTAAAAATGTCAAATGGTGAGTTTTGATTTATATTTTGAACTATTTATATAAATATTATTTCAAAAGTGGGTTTTAACCTATAGTTCTTATTTTTTATAAAAAACAAACTAATACCATGTCTTTTTTCTTCAATTAAACAGGTCTAAGGTCACTTGAAGTTGTTTTTTGCTCATATAGGATAGGATTTCGGTCATTCACACGCATTTTTGAATTTATACCTAATCTATCTTAACCCTAGAATTACTACTTTGACCATGGACTATGGTATTTTAACTATTAGTACCTTGTCTATGCCATTGTTCTTCCGTGGATAGGGCTTTCCTCACATGAGTACCCTAGATTAGAACACATTTATTGTCTTTTGGTACTCATGCCACATTTGTCATAGGCTCAGGGGAGTCTCCTTATCTATTTTTCACGCCAAATTGAGCCTCATTTTGGTCTCTTTTTACAAGCTATCCTTTTAAAGACTCCACGCCCTTATGGAGTTTCTTTAGGCCTAGGTCTAACTCCTCAAAATAGACTTGACTGTCGAGTAAACTTGTCCATTCAAGATCGTTAAGAATATGTGAATGGGCATCAACATTGGTGGTAGGTTATCTCTTTCTTGGAATATGTGTAATAATATGAGAAAGCATCACTCTCATTTCAACGGAATTGAGAAGAGTATTCTCAGGCATAGGTTTATCACTTTTTTGGATCTGAGGGAATAAAATTACAGAAAAGGAACACCCGGTACGAGCTTAGTTTTCTCTTTTTCATGCTCTGGACGTAAACATGAAAAAGATTATGAGTGTACTTTATGTCTTTGTCATGCTCATTAAACAACAAGAACAAAACATCAAGTTTACTATTGTAAGCCCCATTCGTCGTACTCAAATGGATATTTTCAAGTGATCTTGATTTCCTTCACACTCGTAAAAATCAAACTATATGCTACTCTCAAAGGAGCGTTGGGTAGGTGGTAATTTAACCTTTTTTGGACCTCCCTGACTAAGTACAAAAAAGTTTCACCTTTTCTTCTATGGAAGTTAAGAGAGTTCTTTTGTGGTATGTTTTATACTTTTTCAGCCTCAGGAGACTAAGTTGGATGAAAAAGGACCCCCCTGGAGTCTTCTTCGGAGTTTTCAAACTCTCTAAATTTGAAAAAACCAAGTGAGCATGTACTAGTTCAGGCTCATAAAATCCACAAATCAGTAACATTATCAAGCATTATTCCCTCTTCTCTTCAAGCTTGTCAAAAATGAAGAGAGACTCGAGTTGACTTTCCCGGACTCGTTAAAATTTAATAGGAAAGATAAGGAAGAAGTTTTCTTTTGATTCTCGGTCAGTGGTAGCATGTCATCCTTGAACATAGCACTATCTATACTTTCCGATACTCATGTCTCAGTTTTCACTTTCAGTTCAGATATCACTTTGAGTTTCTTACTCCTCCACTTGTCTATTATACCTGGGGAATCTAATCATGTCTCCTACATGACAGATAAGTCTATTTGTATTATCTGCAAAGTTAAAAGCTGCTTTGGGTCATCTCTATGTCATTCTCACTGTTCAAGGATTTATTCCTGCATCTAATTTTTATCCTAATCCCACCATTGTCCTATCTAATATTACTTGTGTCTCCCTTCCTTTATCCAGTTCCTAGTCACTCTTGTGATCCGTTGGAGGATATATTGCCTTCCTCATCATAGTATGGTTTCTCATCAGCACTTCCTGACGACGAAGACCTAGAGTTTTTTATGATAGTACCTTAGGATTCACTTTCATTATTGGTGAATTCCTTTGCTTCAGTTGTCAATTATCACCTATTGGTTGAAAATCCGTTGAATCTTATCCATGTTCGATTTCGACACATCTATTCACATGGCCTAGATTGTACTGGTTCTTTTGGATTTTTTATGAAGACCTTAGGTTCATAACCTAAGTTGTGCAAGACTATGTTGTGTTCACTTACACATTTTCCATATCTTTGAAGACTCATCATTATTGTATATTGTGGCTTCGATCCACCTTTGTAATATATGTGGTCTTGAACCTGTGTCATATGATGTACTCAAATATTGTAAAGGGGCTAGTGTTCTAGTATATTGAACATGGCATCCTCAGATATGACTTTGTATATGACATTACTATGTATTTGTCTCAAGTACTTCCTCTGCTCCATTGGACCTCTAAGTTCTCCAAGATAATGATTATAATGTATTTCAGCCATCATTTCCCTCTGACCTCACACATTAGGGGGCATCTGTTATCAAACCAAATGGCACTTCTCCGTCCGAGTGTCGACATTCTTTATGTTGGTACACAAAAGGACAAATTAGGATTGAATTTTTCCAAAACACTATAGATGGGCATGACTTGGGATGCATTACCCTCAAACCACCTTGATATATATTTTTTCTAAGTGTTGAGTTGCATACGTGACTATCTGCATTGCAACTTGCATACTGTACACAAGTATTTGCATTGCAACCTGCGTACATTGGCGTACGCGGGTTTCCTTCAAGCAAATCGCGTGTCATAAGAGGGTTGCCTATATTAATAGTCACGTACACCTTAATTTGACTTTAAAAAATATAAAACGTGATTAGATGATATTAGTTGGGCTTTAATCCATAACTATCCCAACTATTTCAACCACCCCAACCTTCAAAACCACTCTATTTCCCAAAGTATAAATATAGGCCTTGGGGTGGGGACTAATCAATCAATTTTGGAGAGTAAAGTTATGTTGGTGGTATATCTTCAGAAATCTTGGAGTAGTAGAAATCAGAGTCCTTTGGTTGCAGAGGAGTCCCTGTCTCACAAGTTGGGTTGTACTCTTATCTCATTCACAGATTGTTAATAAAGAGAATTCTTCTTCCAATCTTGTGTTGACTCTATTTCATGTATTTTGGTTAATGAATATATTTGATTATATGTTTGATATATTGTTCATCTAACCTATGATATATATATGCATGAGATATTACTTGAAGTATTTGCTCTTTGTGGGTGAAAGAGGTGCATCCCTCGAAGCTTTGGAGAGAAGATGAGCAGGAGAAGATCAAGCTTGGATCAACCATCGATAATCGGGTAAGTCAAGACTTTCTTCCTATTCCCTTTCCATTCTCTGGTAAAGCTGATTATATACAAGGTTAGTAGTAAGTTGGTAACCTCGAAACCTAGGTTACAAGGGTGCTTTATCCTGAACAACATATTCCTCAATAGACTCCTATCCACAACTTCTAAAACATGGTTTGGAAAACTGCTAGCCACCCATTTTGGTAAGTTCACTCCTTCCAAAAACATGTTATGGCTGGGTTTCTTTCTGGTGAGCATCTCCAATAACACTATTCCATAACTATAAACATCACCTTTTGTTGCGACACGTCCACCAAGTCCATATTTTGCATTCAAATATCCTCACCATAAGGTTTCTAATTTACATTTTTTAGTAAAAATAGAAAACTCATAGCCTAATATGTTATTTAGCTCAAATAATACCTGGAGGATTGTAGAATGTGGTTCCCTTGAGTGCATGTGTGGAAGTGAGAGATAAATCATTTGAATTTGCAAAACATATGTTAGCGATGCCAAATTCAATTAAATATGTTGTCATATCTTCACCTAAAAGTACATTGTTGGATTTTAGATCGCAATGGATCACTTGCATGAAGCAATGGTGATGAAGATACACCATGCCATGAGAAACATCTATTGCTATATTCAATATTTGAATCAAAGTAAAATCACTTTCTACTTCACCGTTTGGATATAACCACTTTTCTCAGCTTCCATTTGGAATTAATGGAAATATCAAAGCTTTGGTTTCGAGGTTTGAATAAGAGGTTATAATTCTGGTCAAATTTCGGTACCTAACTCTACTCAAAACTTTGCACTCCTTATCAAAACTCTTTTGAGCCCTATCATTTTCCAAATTGAGAATCTTGACAGCAAATGTTGTGCCATCAGTTAGAGCCCCTTTGTACACTTTCCCAAAACTACCCACTCCTAACAAGTTAGCATCACTAAAATCCTCTATTGCAGTGCTAATCTATCCATAGCAAGGTTACTTAGGAGCGGGAGCGGGAAGCAAAAATTTTAGAAGCTTTTGGTTTGGAAGTGTTTTTTATATAATATATATTTTTAATATATTTTGATGCATATATGCCAATAAATTCTTGTATAATGTTGAATTAGTCATGGAAAGAATAAAACATGAAATAAACCATAACATGATCAATCATAATACCATATAACATCATTCATAACCCATCAATGATTCAATCAATTACCATATACTAGTGAATTCATCGAACATAGGTCCATTATCCATAACATCAAGTTATCAACCTTACAGCTTCAAAGTTCAACTTCAAACTTCAAACTTGAATTACCATGTAATGTGTTGGGCTATAGGGCAGACCTGGGTTTTATACCATTAACTTCACACCAACAAAAGACCCACAATGTTGGCCCTTTTGTCAACAACCTGCGAGCAGGTTGCAGTCTCACCCGAAACAGCTAATGGGTGCCGCAGAATCAATTTTCTGCAAGTAGAAGAGGGATATTACTATACCTTTATCCTTAAACAAGTTATAATCAAACAATACAGAGCTTCGACGATACTTATATAACTTCGCAATTAGATAAACAAACAGTTACTTGCTTAACCCTTAGCTGGGAATTCATGGCGAAGTTATTATTTAGCAGTGAACTTACTTATCAGATATTTACTTATAAATGCATAAAGAACATAACAGAAACCACACAAAAGAACCACAACACAAGATATAACGTGGTTCACCCCCAGTTTAGGGGCTACGTCCACAGAAGTGTGTTTTATTCAACTCTTTACAAAAACTCTAGTTTTGATCTGCGCACTCAGCTGCAGATCCCTTCAAGTCCTCAAAGTCGTGCACACAGTTGCAGATCTTCTTAATCACCCAAAAACCCTCAGTGCACACAGCTGGGACTTAACCTTTCTTACGAAAACAAGCCTTAGCTTCACATCAATTCATCTTACATCAAAATCCTAATCTGACTTCTTTACAAGAGTGCTTATTTATAGTGCGCTTATTAAAAAACCATGGGCACCCCGAACCCTAAACCCTAAAACCTAAACCCTAGATTTAAACCATGGGTTTATTATAAAAAGAAGGCTTTGAATCAACCTCGACACCCCTAAGACTATTTTGAGTCGCAACTCCACTTACAAACTTCCACAAAAACCATGGAGTTACCAAAAATAGGTACCGTTAAGGTGCGCGCCCCAATAGGCCCCTAAGACTCACCAGTGTCCCATCCCGGGACACTCTGCTGCTCTTCTGGTGGGAGAACTTTGTTGGCGAAGATAGTAAATAGCTTGCTATGGCTGCATCGTCATCCCTTCTGCTACTGCAACCATGGCCACGGCTTGCTTGATTCTTCCTCCTTTCATCCTGAGTAGAATACGACCATCTCTCATGCTGCTGTCTGCCTCCCGTTCATGTCCTATCGAAAATTTGACCATCCACAACTTTGGGTCCTTAACGGGTGGTGCCCCTGTGATTGCATGCCACTATAATTTTTCATAAGACAAATAGCATGCCTCCATTCTGCTGGGCCAGGAGGATACATCTCACGGTCCTCCTGAGTCTTTCCTAAAGGGTTGTTCCTTTCTTCGTTCCACTTAGAGCGAACTTCTTCCTTAAATTTCTTTCTGGTTGATCGTATCTGCATTGGCTGCTTTGGCACTGGAGATGCCTCTTCGCAAAGAGGATTGCTCATAAGGTTCTGCAGACCTCTCTCCCTGAGCTCTTGTATCAATTCCTGGACTTCACGATCATTCGACATGGTGCTAACTGTAACCTCAAAGAAGTGCATAATGCAGGAGTCGGAGGTTGGTGTAGCTCTTTTATAGAATCCCACAACAAAATCTGTCATCATGGTGCATTAATGACACCAAATCTGATGGATCGACAGTAAATCCGTTCCACATGGCACTAAAATTTTCCCAAGATCTCATCATGACAGGAAGTTCACGTGCCGACGCCGCCAAGTCGAGTTTGTCCTGTCAGTCACATTTGAGGCTATGACATGCCTTTCTTCCTCGACATAACCACTCACTGCAGCTTCGCCTCAATGAGTACCCTCAACATAATATTCTCCTTCGACCCATCCTGACCCACACGGCAACCAAAATTCAACCTTCAAACTTTGACAGTCTTCAACACTTCGTAGCTTTGAGAACAACTTCATTATAGTCTAGTACCCAATTCCAACTGTTTTTGGTACTTAGACTGCCCTTCTTGCTATGACTTCTAATTAAGGGGTCCCGGCTTGTCCATGTACTTCTTTAATCTACTCCCATTCACCATGGAAGGTAAAATTTCTTCGTTCAATTTAGCTAACTAGACTGCGCCACCATCAGTAACTCTCTGCACTATGTATGGGCCTTTCCAATGTGTCTTGAACTTCCCCAGGAATTTCATGAATTTACTGTTGTATAAAATCACAAGATCACCATTCTGGAACTGCTTCCTCTTAATGTGTCTATCATGCCATGCTTTTTCTCTAGCTTTCTGTACTTGCTGCTGGAACCCTGCAATGAATCTGTCCTCTTCAAGTTCTAGTATCTTTTCCAGCCTTTCTTTCATCATACCTGGGTCATCCATCTCTATGAAAGCAGATATTCTGAGGCTAGGAACAATGTACTCCATGGGCATGACTGCTTCTTGTCCATAAACCAACCAAAAAGGTGTATGGCCTGTCAACTTCTTGCAGGTGGTTCTATAAGCCCATAGTACTGCTGGAATTCTAAGATCCCATTCATTTCTGTTAGCATTGCAGACCTTCGTCAGATCGTGTTCAAGGATCTTGTTAAAGGCTTCGACAGTTCCATTTGCTTGAGGGTGATAGGCAGTACTCTTCTGATGATAGACTTGAAATTCTTCAGTCAATACTTCAATAGTCTTATTTAAGAAATGTGATCCTTGATCACTCATAAGAATTCTAGGACACCCAAATCTTGACAAGATGTTATCGAAGATGAACTTCGCAGCTGTAGCAGCACTGCAGTTCTTCACTGGTTGAGCTTCGGCCCAACGAGTAAGGTATTCAGTTGCTGTAATAATGTATCTTGCTCCGGATTTCTTCGCAGGGGGATTGATAGGTCCAACAAAATCAATAGCCCATTTGTCAAAGGGTTGTAAAGTTACCTGCGGAACTAGAGGCATATCATCTCTCTTGGATGGTTTGCCTGTCCTTTAACAGATGTCGTAGCTGTGGCAATACTCTCTTGCATCTTTATGAATTGTGGGCCACCGCAATCTGGCTGTCATAATCTTATGTACTGTAGCTTTTCCTGCGTAATGACCACTTGCTACTCCAGAATGTGCCTCAGCCAAAATTAATCGCTTTTCATGCTCCAGGACACATCTATGTAGTATTTCATCTGGTCCCATCTTATATAGTTTTCCTGCTATTAAGGTAAAGTCAGCTGCTCTAACCACCAGATGTTTCTTCTGCTATGTTGTCATTTCAGCGGGTGCAAAACCTGTAGACAATTGCTGAACAATATCCTGGAAATAATCATCAACCATCTGGATGGCAAACAACTGGGCATCAGGAAGAACTTCGTCCAAACTAGTGGGCCCTTCTCCTGACTCGAGCCTCGACAAGTGGTCAGGACCTAGGTTCAGTCTTCCAGGTTTAACTATGATCTCAAAGTCATATTCCTGAAACAGAATCAACCATCTGCAGATCCTTCCCCCTAGCACAGGCTTGTTAACCAAATACTTCAAAGCAGATTTGTCAGTGAAAATTTTAAAATGAGATCTTAACAAATAATGTCAAAACTTCTGTAATGCATAAACCATAGCTAGACCTTCTCGTTCTGTCATAGTATAATTTTTTTCTGCTGTGGACAATTTTCTACTTGCAAAAGAAATAGGGTGATCAATATTACCTTCACCTGACTGAGCCAATACTATACCTAGAGCGATGGAGGATGCATCGACATGCACATGAAACTCCTTATTCCAGTCAGGGAATACTAAGATAGGGGCAGTTACCATATTTTCCTTCAAAATATCCAAGCTTGCTTGACACTCACGTGTCCATTCAAACTTAATATCTTTATTCAACTACTTTTCCATAGGGGCTGTAATCTGAGCATATCCTTTAACGAATTTCCTGTAATATCCAGTATGTCCAAGAGTAGTGCGCAGTTGTTTAATAGACTTCGGAGGTGGCAGGTTCACAATAATGGCTATCTTCGCAAGATCCATCATCAATCATTGCTTACATACAATGTGACCTAGCAAAATTCCAAAAGGGGCACAAGAGATACACTTTTTCAAATTCAAGGAAATCTGATGTTGCCTACATTTGTCCAGCATAAGTCTTAAACTAGCTATATGATCTTTTAGTAACCCGAAGATAGTCCAATCATCAAAATAAACTTCTAAGAATTTATGTATAAATTCCTTAAATGCGGAGATGACTACTCTGGAAAACATAGCATGTGCATTCTTCAATCCAAAGGGCATAACTGTATACTGGAAGGATCCCATTTCTGTAGCGAAGGTTGTCTTATGTCGATCTTCTGGAGAAATTCTAATCTGATGGTACCCTGAAAATCCATCAGTAAAAGAGTACACTTCCTGACCTCCAACATTGTCTAAAACTTCATCTGTAAAGGGATTGGGGAAAGGGTCATGCAAACAGGCGTCATTCAGCTTCCTCAGATCAACACAGATTCTGATTTCTCCCTTAGTCTTCTTTTCTTGCACCACCATAGGACTGACCCATTCGGATTCTTCAACAGGCTCAATGATTCCTGCAGCAAGCATCTTATCTAGCTCCATTCTAACTTTTTCTTTATACTTAGGGTTCAACCTATAAGGGCGCTGTTTCACAGGCTTCGCATCAGGTTTCAAAGGGATATTTATCACTCCTATATCCCTAAGGATACCTTTCATCTCTGAGAACTTCGTTGGAAATAGGTCCTGATACTCATGGAGAAGTTGGGTCACTTTTCTCACCATTTCATCATCCCAATAATCTCCAATGGTAGCATACTTAGGGTTTTCTTCCGACCCAATGTTTACAGTCCGTGTCTTCAGAGGCTGAGTCACTTCAGGTGCTTCAACTGTTCGTCCATGTACTTCCCAGTGTCCTTCTGACTTAGGAATGTTAATGTTGTGTGGATTGTCATCCTTGTCAATTGCGAGGTTATAACATTCTACTGCATTGGCTTCCTGTTCCTTCCAATCAGGTTGGTATTCTGCTATTTCTTGATCATCAAATACTTTAGTATGTATCAACCTAACAGCTGCTTCCAAAGCAGGACAAACCTCATTAATAGAAAATGTCGGCACAAAACTATCAACAAGACTATCCCAACTTACAGTACCGTGGCGAAGCTCGACCTCTGCATACCAGTTATTTTCTATAGGTTCTAGGGTGTGCACAAACCTATGTACCCATTCTTCATGAGGTACATGCTTCCACGCTTCATAGCATTGCTCCAAATGTCCCTAAGGACTAGTCTTACCATTAAACCTACTTCGTACCTCCTGAGGTTGGGCCCGGAATCTTAGGCAAAGGGACTTTTGGCACGCTTCCCAACTATGAATGTATTGTCTATGACCATTCCACCATCTGGCTACTGTGGCTCTGAATGCTGAATCTAAAGTCTCCATTTTCTGTGAGTCTGGTACCTGTTCTGAGAATTGCACAATAAACTCTTATGGGTCTGTCGAACCATCAAAAATAGGTAAGGTTCTTGTTATGAACTAAGCCATCTGAGAGACTTGGTAATTCTTGCACAGTGATGTCCATGTAGCTCATACAGTCTATTCTGCCAATTCTCTATGCTGTCATCTGAATCCGTCATACAGGAGTTGTCACACTGCCAATCAATGATACCTTCGGCAGTAGGATCAACATAATCTTCTTCCTTCGCTGTGATATTGTAGATATGGTCCAAAACATCCTGGTCTTCAGTTCTTACTGGCTCGGTGTATCTCTCTCCTTGAGAAGGATCCAATGATACTATGACTCTCAATCCTTTCCCTTCGAAAGTCATCTACCTCTTCTTCAGGTTGATTACTGCATCATTATCTATTGCCCATTCAATGCCTAGCAGTGCTGGATAGGGGTTGCTGTCATCAATTATTTCAATTAATTCAAAGTCTGCTAAGGTACTGACTCCATCAATATCTACTGATACACTAGGGATTCTTCCTAGGGGCATAATATTCTGCTGATTGGCTAATCTCAATTGTATAGGGGACCATTCCAGAGTAGGTTTTCCCATTTGTTCCCATGTCTGCTTAGTTAAGACATTTACTTCTGATCCTAGGTCCAAGATGACATCAGTCATGTCGTACTCTCCTATCTGAGCATTCAATCTCATTTCCCTACCCGTTCTTCTAACTCTATGAACAGTTTTTTCCTTACTAGAACTTCGCTGAGGTTCGCAAGAAGCAATAACTTTCTGCAACTCATTTAAAGCAGTCTGATTTCTTAAGAGCTTCATGCAACTTTGTAAAAAGGAGGACAATGTACTTAATTTATCCGTCAAAGCTTCTTGCGGCTACGACTGCTGCTGAGGTTGTTGCACAGGTGCTACTGATGTGCTGGGGTCAGCAACGTCTCTCTTGGCCTCCATAAATGTCTCTTTTTCTCTGTCGACATCAAATGCTGGGATTTTTCTGGGGTCTTACGAACCCAAGCCTCGACAGGCTATTTCTCCTTGTTCTGGACTTCCGTTGTAGCTCCACTCCTGGTAACAACATTATTGGCTGGGACAGGTCGTTGCTCCACAGCAATCAGCTGAATATTCTGAGTAGGGCCACTATTTCTTTCTTGAATCTTGGCTATCAACTGCAGGCATTGCTCAATCACATGGTCGACAGCTCTGCAATATCGACATGTCATAGTTGGGTTCCGACAATCTCGAGCTAGATGTCTTGCCTGGTTACAGTTGTAGCACACAACCTGGCCTCGTCCTCTGCCAACCATACCACCATGACCATGACCTCCAAAGGTTCTGCAACCTGATGTACTACCATAGTAGCCATATCCATCATTTCCTTGTCCATCATTTTGTACCCGATACGCATCATAAGTGCGTTCTCTCATGAGGTAAAAGCTGCAACACTCATCTTCATTGTGTCCTACTGACTTACAGAACTTGCAATAATGGTTCTTAGGGACTTGCACATACCTCTGCAGAAGATAGCAGTGTTTAGGTTGATGCTGGCTAGTTGTCCTAAAGATCTCACAATATAGAACACTAGGGTTGAACGGGTTTGGTGCACCAGAATTCAGGAAATTTCTTACCGCAGGGTATTGTTCCTTGTCGTGACCCTCTGTCCGACATCGTGTACACCAAACCTCTTCCCGACTGGATTTCCCTTTTTTCATATCGTGAAGCTCCAGAGCCATCGCTACCAACTGCGCTTGTATTTGAGCGATACCAGAATTATCTTCGACAGCGGCTGTTTCAAGCTTCATAGCGATTTCCAAAGCCTCCTGCTGATCCGCAACCTTCTGTTGCATGAGTGGAGTCCTGATGTACAGTAACAAAGCTGCAATGAACCATTCCTTATGCTGCACTGGTCCAATAGTGAAACTGACTTGATCTAGCAGAACTTTGAACCTTTGATCAAAGTCCCACACTTATTCTCCTCGCCTCTACTGAATTTCCTTTAGTTCAGTGATACACTACGACTCTGATTTAGGCTTCTTAAATTCCTTTATCAGTGCTGCTTTTATATCTGCCAAGCCATGGTTCTGAGTACTGGAAAACTTCATGAACCAGGTCAAAGCATGGTCTCTAAAGAAGTAACCAACTGCGCTCTTCTTGTGTCTAGATCCGTAATGTTCTTAGTAGTCCACACGGCTTTGCATAAGAACCAGAACTGTTCTGGATCCTCTGATCCAGTTCCTTTGAAAACAGGGAGCTTGATGTCGTCATTCATATGGGCCATCGCGGATCGAGGGTGTGGGGGAGGGGGACTGGTAGTAGGCAGGGGGGAACTTACTGGGGTAGACTGACCTGCGATACGAATACTCAGGCTAGGTTACTTTCAGACTGCGACGGGTTCTCAGGGATAATGGGTCTTCGCTGCGGGGTTACCAAAGGGTTTCCAACAGAAGGGGTTTCTTCGGGCTCTGAGGCTGCTGGACTTACAGGGTTAGACTCGGTATTCTGACCTAGGGTATAGGATGCAAAATTTCTCTTGTACCTTTTTCCACTTCGCAGCAAACCACTTTGCTCGTCGAAGATACTTTCACTTGCAAACATAGGTTAGTAATACTAAATCTAACAATCTGATTCAATGAGCAATATACCTTTTTCAGCCAATAGCATTTTAATTCTCAAACTAAATGAATTCAAATACTTACCCCTTGGGCCTTTGAAAAACTTCTACTCGGCTTTGCTGAAGGACATACTTGTGTCAATGGCGAACTCTGTCACAAATGCTTCGAGGGTTCGCGTTGTCCAGAAATCAACAACTAGGGATATCTCGTTGTTCATCCTTTTCAATATATTGATTCTTGTGGGAGTCCAATCAGGAAACTGACCTTCTTGGAAGTTTGTCCTTCTCTCTTCCATTATGGATAACCACTGGTGCAACTCTATGTGGATACTACCAAAGAAAATTTCATAAACATCATAAAAAATGTACCTTTGCAAAAAGTCATTTGCGCTACGATGTGGATCTTGGTTCTCTTGCTCAGCAAATTTCAAATAAGTCTTTTCAATCCAATCACCGATTTCTTGCACTGAGGGTCTCCAAAACATAGCCCTCTAGGTACGACGTAAACCCCTCTTGAGCAGATACTGAGTTCAACTAGAAACGGAACCAATTTGTTCGGCTATAGGGCAGACCTGGGTTTTATACCATTAACTTCACACCAACAAAAGACCCACAGTGTTGGCCCTTTTGGCAACAACCTGCAAGGAGGTTGCAGTCTCACCCAAAACAGCTATGGGGTGCCGCAGAATCAGGTTTCTGCAAGCATAAGAGGGATATTACTGTACCTTTAGCCTTAAACAAGTTATAATCAAACAATACAGAGCTTTGATGATACTTATATAACTTCGCAATTAGATAAACAAACAGTTACTTGCTTAACCCTTAGCTGGGAATTCACGGTGAAGTTATTATTTAGCAGTGATCTTACTTGTCAGATATTTACTTATCAATGCATAAAGAACATAATAGAAACCACAAAAAAGAACCACAACACAAGATATAATGTGGTTCACCCCCAGTTTAGGGGCTTTGTCCATAGAACTGTGTTTTATTCAACTCTTTACAAAAACCACAATTTTGATCTACGCACTTAGCTGCAGATCCCTTCAAGTCCTCAAATCCGTGCACACAGCTACAGGCCTCTGCACACATAGCTGCAGATCTTCTTAATCACCCAAAAACCCTTTGCGCACACAGCTACAAAGGTCGTCCATGCACACAGCTGGGACTTAACCTTTCTTACAAAAACAAGCCTTAGCTTCGCATCAATTCATCTTACATGAAAAGCCTAAACTGACTTCTTTACAAGAGTGCTTATTTATAGTGCACTTATTACAAAACCATGGGCACCCCGAACCCTAAACCCTAAACCCTGGATTTAAACCATGGGTTTATTACAAAAAAAAAGCTTTGACTCAACCCCGACACCCCTAAGACTATTTTGAGTCGCAACTCCGCTTACAAACTTCCACAAAAACCGCGGAGTTGCCAAAATTAGGGACCGTTAAGGTGCGCGCCCCAACATAATGTTCAGAAAATATACCATAATAAATATAAAAGAGTCAATGACTAAAGTTCTCGAATCTCAATAGTACAGAAACTTGAAAGTACTCTAAATAAGAAAAGTATATTTTATGAATGTTTCCTCTTGCCACGGGAAATTTATAATTTCTTTTCCAGTTGTCTATGTCCATGAACAAAGGGAGTAGGATTTTCATCCCTAGTAGCCACCGATGTTGAGCAACTTGAGCCATGTCCAAGACTTGGTCCTGCATGACCTCCCCTCACTTCTTTATGATCATGTGGACAATTTAGATCTTCTATTTAGGGATTCATATCTTCATAAAGGACCTCTAGGTCTTCTTCAAGCTTCACTTCGTTATATTCAGGTGGAAACATCATCATCACTTTTAGAGTTTCTTATTATTTCTCATTGTCACGATCTTTAGAGGCTTCTTTAATGACTCCACATCATCATCACTTTACGATATTCTTTACTGGCTTCTTCAAGACACTTTAGATGGCCTTAGGGTATCCTTCAATGGATTTAAGGGCTTGCTCCATTATTGTACAACTCAAAGTGGGAATGTGGGAACAACCACATGATAGCTCATCCCGTGAGGGCCATTCTTAATAGCTATGCCATAATGGGACCACTTTGGATTTGTATACACTTATGTCAAGGCTCCTTTAAATCTCCTCAAGGATTCAAACAATATCTCTTTATCATTGGTATATCATCATCATTAGTTACATATGATTATCATCATCATCATGAGCATTCCCACATCATCATCATCATTATCAATGACAACATTACTCAACAATCTTGTAAGCTCATGAAAAAGATAAGTTGATATTATTGACATCAATGAACTTTTATTTTGTAACAAGGGTAATCGACAACTAGGATAGGACTGGTACTCGCATGATAGAGGGTCCAAGGGTCAATATTTTTCGCTACCATTATACCCCTAGGTGCTCCCACACAACTCACAAGCATGGGTAATAGGAAGCCAGGGTGGTTTGAACTCGCGACCTCCATTTACAACATGTCCTTCTTATCAAGAAAACTTTTGGTTGATCTACACCCCTTCGGGAACACCAATGAAAAATTTACTCAACAAGCAATTCATCATTTTTTATCATTATTTTATGTCTTATGAGGTTTAGTCCCCGACTTGTGGGTGACAAACCCTTAAAAATCATTTTAATTTATTTTAGACATGTTTAGGTAGGTCGTCCTAAAGAGGAGGTTTAAGTTAATCTAGAAAGCATATAAATAAGGCTAGACTCCTCATTTGTAAATCAAGTTCACGGTATCAAATGAAATCATTTCTCTTCTTCTAGTTCCCATCTGCCTTTTCTAAGTGGTGTGCACCTCTCTTGTTGGAATCTTGAAGCTTCAATATGGTGATATTTTGGTAATTAAAGGTTTTACTAAATCTTGCAAGGCTTGTCTAAGGGAAATAATTCTTGAGAGGGTTGATCTCTTATTCGTTTCTCTTATTTTGTTGTAAGATATTTGGTTCTCTTGTATTGCATTCTAAGAGGCATCCAAGGTAAGAGTTAATTAGGGTTTTTAAAACTAGAATAGATAGAAGTTTTATAATAAAAAAGGTGGATGAGCCACAACACAATATTACATCAGAATTGATCATTTTTGATAGCCCTCATCATAGTAACTTGTCGAACATTACAACTCACAAAAAATCCTTTTGACTTGGAGGATTCCAAAATTCTACTACCTAATCTATTTTTGTAAACACAACAAAAAGTTCCTAACAGTTGCAAAAAATTGAAAAGAATTTAACAACTAAGGGAAATTGGAGAAGGATCCCTCTCCATAGAGTATGCATGGACATGCCTAATATGCATTGAACTTGGGAGATTTTCCTGCTACCTGGTTCCTTTTATTCTCCAACTGTCCAATACGATGCAACAACTCCTAGATTGTTCACTCCCGAGCATCAAATTTCCTCATGAAATTTGCTTCCTAAATTCTGTGCTCTCTCCTTTCTTGGGTGGCATATTTCAAGTTGAAAATTTTCTAAGTTACACTTATACTCATTGAGATGCACTTGGAATTCAAGGTGGCCAACTTGATCAAACACCCGTCTATTGTCATAGGTGACCATCAAGAACTATTTCATGATTGATTTTTTTGTCCATTTGGCAGGTAGCACATGTGAAACTACATGACAAATATATCCATGCAATGAATTACAAAGAACATGAAATCCAAGTCTCTAAGATGGTGATGCAAAGTTGTAGTTTCTTTGATTGGAGAACCAAATAGGTAGAGTGAAAATTTCTTGTTGTTGAGTGGTGATGTTTGGATCAGTATGAGTAGAAGACCGGTAGGTGGTTTGAGCTAGAGATAAGATACTTGGCAAGTCAGTGTTTTCGTATTGTCATATACTATAGGTGATTAAAAGGATTATATGCATAAAGTTCAAACATTGCATCACTATGATGATCAAATTGAGTTGTACACTAGCAAATGCTTCTCAATTTACCACCAAATGTTTCTTATAGAAGGTCACCACTTCCTACCATGTGTGTGTGTGTGTTATAATAAGTAATGATGACTTGTGTGGTGTTGTTGGTTGTGTAAGAGAATAAATAAATCAAATATTATAAAATAGAGTTATCCCATATGCATCATGTAATAAACTCTCTTATTACTATTCTTTATATAAGGGGGGTCACAAATCATTTATCCTATAGGTAGTGTGGGATGTAATTCGTCCATACCTATAACTATATAATAGAGGTGAAGGAGATGCTTTGAAGTATTTTGTGGGAACGCACATCATTGTGAGATAAAGTGAAGATAGAGTGTGATGTGATGCTTATGTGAGGATTCCATGTATTGTAAGATGGATATTTCTGAAGAATAAAGAATATCAAGCCTTCTTGTGGATATTTCCCCATTTGGGGGTTTTCCACTTATATCTAGTGTGTCATTTTTTTTCCCGTGTCTCCTACTTACTACTTTTATTATATGGTTCGTGTATAGATAGAAGGATAGAATAGTATATTCTTGATATTGATTTACTTGTTGGTAAATATTTTTTTCAAGTTTTCCTTGTATTTTCTACAGATTTGAGTTGAAATCTCTTGTATACTAAACTAACATCAATGATCTATCTCTCTAGTCATAGATCTGGTTATTTTTCTAGTTTTGTTCCATCCAAACGACTTTTTCTTTGGTGGATATCTAGTTTTAGGGCCTTAGCAAATGGGCACATGAGTAGTAAATGCAAAAGGCACGTAAATACATGGCTTGCCTTCATAGATGTCATATACTCCCGCGACCGACCTTTACAGAATGTGGTCACACCTAGTTTTGAGAAAAAGTTTCACTGTCAAGTGATTTCTGTTCATTATTTCATATAGGTGGTTTATAGATCTTCCAATTAGGTATTGTATTGATGGGCTTCTCTTTTAGTGAGAAATTTTAGTTTTATTCAAAATTTAATTTATTCAGATATAATTCTTTTGATTAGCTTCATGTATTGTTTGCATTAGGGGTTAGTTTTATTTTTAATCATCATATTTCTAAAGGTTGTCTCGTGTTCCTGTTTTCGTTGTATCTAACCTTCTTATGAGGAAGACATCCATACATTTTTAGGGGCATGTATCTCTAGCATATTCTCATGGTAACAACACGAAACCAACCGATGACTAAGACTTAGTTTCTTATTGGATATGTGTATGTGCGATATCATTTTTTATTTTGATCATATTTTGTTTTTTAACATGGCATCATAATTTT
This sequence comes from Pseudotsuga menziesii, assembly GCA_001517045.1. NCBI lineage: Eukaryota > Viridiplantae > Streptophyta > Pinopsida > Pinales > Pinaceae > Pseudotsuga > Pseudotsuga menziesii. Next base: position 114,902 of record LPNX010341442.1, read on the forward strand.
CTCACTACTTATATGTTATTGCTAACCCTTGTTTGTGTAAAAGAAATTTCATATTTTATGCTTCTCTGTCTTTCACATATCATGTCATGTATTTTATTTGTGATTATGGGCTTGTCATGTTCATTATATACTTTACTCTTGAAAGTCATTTTGTGTAGATTATCTCTATATTTACTTCACTTTCTGTATAGAGATATTTGTGAAGAGTTGTGGGGCAACTATCTTTTGTCGTTTCTTCCTACATTAAGCATATTGATGTGGTTACCTCTAATCATTCAATATTGCTCATTTCTTTTGTTTATCCTTAACAACAACAAAGTTGAAACTTTTTCTACTTTATCCAAGATGTTTGAAATTCTACTTAAGAAGGAATGAAATGTAATAAAATACCATATAATATCACCTTCTTCTAGTTGTATAGTAATGAAAGGAATGGTAATCTTATTTTTTTAGTCATGATTCTCTATTGGACACATGTTTTGATGGATAAACCATATGTTGGTTGTTATGGAGAGAAATTCCTATGGCTTGGGGTACCACAATAGACAGCTTGACTCTAGAAATCAATCTTTTCCAATATGCAAGAGAAATCAAATATCTAACACTAAAGGATCAAGACTCGTACCTTATTCCGGGTGGTTGAAGTAGATCCCCATTGAGCTTTCCAACTCCAACTTGAATTGATAAATTACTTCCTCAACAACCAATAAACAAGACAAGCATGCTATATATATTGGTGTTAGATCTACTCTAGCATATATAATCAATAACATAGAAGCATTTGAAATCTTCCATGGATAAAATACTCATTCAAATACACATTATTGGACAATAAAATATATTTCTATTAATATAAAAATAGAGATTACAAGAGTGACAACCTCTGTCAGCACGTCTGCGAATCGGAGAAATTAAATCCCCCACTTGGGCCTCCACCACCTCAATGCTCCATCTCTCGATAGCAAGCTCACAAGAAAAAGGCAATCTTGGGAAGAACACAAAAGTGCTCCAAGGGACAAAGGGATGCAGACTCAAGTATAAGTTTTGGCAACAATGGACTATATTTTCTTTGCTCTCAATTCTCATATGCTTCAATGTATCCAAAGGGTTCCTTATATAGCTCTTCAATGGCGCAATGAAGGGTCGAATCTGAGCGATCTCAAGGCATATGGAAGGCCAAGAGACAAGTGAGTCAGATCCACATCAAGGAAAACTCCAAAAGAATTTGGTCTTTTGCACACATCTTGATGTACGAGGTTTTAGGGGTCAAACCCGCATATATACGTGAGAAAGGGTTTAAAAGTCACGTATATAATTTTAAGCATGTTTTTAGGGACGATCTAGAAAACATCGAAGGTATAAAAATGGTCCATGTGGTCTAAAGATCCTGCAGAGGGACAGGGGAAGGCCATACAAGTGTGATTCACTAGGTGTGGTAAAATCAGCTATAACAGATTCCCCCTAATGTGTGAGGTCAGAGGGGTCATACGATGGCCGAAATACATTATAAGTCCATCCCAAAAGTGGAGTGATAAAGACCCCAAATGGAATACCAGCCACCCAGTCAGCATAGTACAATGATACAACTCTACATATAACTGTAAGTACATATAGCGGTCCCAGATACATAAGAGTACAATGGCCATGAATAGGCATGATACAAAATATGACATAAGTGGTCATCACCACATACAATATACATAGATCAAAATCTCCATGATGAAGATATACAAAGGATCATCATCTCCATAATGGTTGAAGATATACAATGGATCAAGATCTCCATAATGTCTGGAAATGTCTGACATATACTGGAATCAAGTCACGAGAGCTGAAATCTCATGAACACTGGCACGATCAAGAAGGTAGCATATAAGAGATTCCACCAATCTAGAAGGTCTTCTACATAAACCACTACGAGTACATGTCCTACTATGTGAATAGAGGTGTCGAGGTTGAACATAGTAGTCCATCATCTGATTACCAATCATTGATGTATACCGTTAACAGACGCGATATCACCCACCGATAATGATAATGGGAATCAAGGTACTAGAGTGCAAACTAAAAAGTGTGAATAAATGTGTTGAAGTCGAACACTTGAGAGAATCCATCAATCAGGGGACATTGATGTATTCCCAAAAACTATCGATGGCGAGAGAACCTGCCACTGATGACTGCAAGTCTCAAGGCACTCAAAAATGACCCTAGATTCTAATCCCAGAATAAATGATCTGAAGTCGATGGGACGAAATCCACTAGAAGGAGGGCATTAAGGCATCCCCCATCATCCAACACGAGGTACTCAACAAAGCTGTATATTGTGGAAGGACTCGACCATAAGGTGCACGAACGAGTAACTATACCGGGAATGGCCGACATGCAAAGTCAATATAACTGAGGAATGGCTGACTCAGGCTTCAAATTCCTTCGAACAAGAGCATAACGGTGAATGGTGACTGAATCAAGGCAGCATAGACTCGATATACAAATCTGGGACATCTCTGCAACACAGGAGGCATCGATAGAGGCTCCATAGGGACTGGAAGCTTAACCAATCAATGGAGATAAACTCAGATAAACGAGTACAACTCCTAAAGTCAAACTGTAAACCAAACCAACGGATCTGATATACAGTGCTCTATTCAAAAGTGACACGACTCGACAGCTGCCAAAGATAACATCTTTCCTTGTTCGGCTTTTTGGTTTTTTAATTTTTTAGACTTTTTCAAATATTTAAAAAGCTTGAAAATGAACAAAATTGCTTTATAGTTACAGACTAGGAGGAGACGAGTGTCATATGGGAAAACAAACTAGTTCTAAGCAGTGGAACCGTTACCTGTGCTCAATGCAAGGATACATGTGTAGGATAGCGACACTCGGGGGAAATTCCCCTCCCAGTAAAATAGGGAATCAAGCTACAAAGGATATAAAATATGGCTCTGCATGGCTAGACATGAGACAAGCTCAGGCTATATGGTTGAAACTCAAAGTCAGGGAAGCTGGCATAAGGCTTAATGAGGTAGGCAAAGCTCATGATAATGCAATTACAACTTGAAATAAGGGAGTCCTGAGGGAAATAGGCCAGCAAAAGATCAAGAGGAGTATGAGGCTCTTGCAAAATGTCATGGCAATACTATACAACGAACTCCCACACCCTAAAGGAAAAATTGTCTACATGGGCACTAAATGCAAATAAGGCACTAACTGGGGTACCCATGTAAGGTCAAGCTCTACCATTCACATCATGCCACTTCTAAAATAGCAAGAAGGTTCCGTGACATAATAGAATGGGTTCGTACCTAAGATTATAATGAAACGGTCATAAGGTCGTGCAAAATGCAAACAGGGGTGAAACCTAACCTATATGCCAGTTGAAACATCATACCTAAAATGGGAACGAACGGGTCAAAGTAACGGTCGAAACGGCGCTCAAAACGGTCTCCTACATCATAAATTAGTCAAAAATGGTCCAAAAGGATTAGAAATGGTCCAAACTATAGAAAAGGGGGTAAAAATTTTGAAATTTTTCTATAAATAGTAAAAAATTCAAAACATTATATAACATTTGAAATTTTTACCTAATTGAGCTCAGAACTTCAATAGCGAATTCCGGGAGATCCAGCTGGTGGAATCCACTACCGTTTTTTCCAGGTAATTACCCATGCCCTGCTCTTTCATTTTCATGAATTTTTTTTTCAAAATCCATGGGATAATCAAGATTCTATTCCATCCTAATGTGAACGCCACGGCCCACTCGGAAATTGAGGATTTTTCCATGTATAGGGCTGGATATACATGAAAAAATCCCTCAAAGTCGCACATACGTGGTTGTTTAGCATACAGTCGCATATGAGGCCGCGTTCAAGGTTTTTTAAGTGTTCTAATGACTCAAACTTGAATTTAATGTGCAAGATGGTTCTAGAATGGAGAGAACGTGTGCACGGGGATGTAGAAGAGGCAATAAGGGAAGATCTAATGGCTCAACAAGCTTTACGGTCATGCAGGTTCTACAAGTTTTGATGTCTTGGTGGCTTAAGGGCCAAACCAAGATTGCTGCAGATGCTAGTAGAATACTAGGATCCAGACTCAGAGTCCTTCCAGATAGACGGGATGTCCCTCACCATAGAAGTGGAGGACATATACTTTATTACTGGACTTTCCTGACGGGGGGAAGTGGTGAACCTACGCTCTCGCGGGCCTGGAGGTGGCTTGACCATAGATGAGTACATAGAAGTGTACTGTTTTTCGAACATGGAGAAGGTCGGGAGTCAGATACCAACTAACTCCATACAGGTGCTAGGCCTAAAGGCCATTCTACTAACACTCGGCAGGATAGTGGGGCTGGCCTCACTCCACCAGGCCTCGCGGCCATTGATGTTCTATGCAGTGGATTGCATGAGGCATGTAGTTTATGACTAGAGTACGACATTGTTGAGAAACATGAAACAACATATCAGCAACTGCAAGATGGCTCAAGTGCGAAACTTCGGTTTCAACAGCATACTAAGCATGTTCTTCTTCGAGCGTGTTTCGGGATTGAGCCCTAGAGTTGACGTTCATCTACATGGGGTTCGAGATCCGACCCAATCACGTTGGGCAAATGCAATGCACAAACTGGGTGGAGGTAGGGTGTCCAACCCCTATCTAGCTAATTTATTTCCATGGTGGCAGCGACAGATAGTTTCCATCGATGATTACCCCCATGCGGGGATAGATTTTCTGGGAGACCCCGACATGCCGCTACCACCAGGATCGGCATACAGTGACATTGGTAACAAATCCCAACCCTATTTTTTAAAATTTTTGAGTTATTCAATTTTTTGTGTTTTTTTATTAAATGGAACCAAAAGACATGCTTTTGGGTGACAATACATAGTGACATCCTATCATATGCATGCAAATGTAGGACCACGATTCCCTAAAGGATTCCCTCATCATAGACGGAGAGGAAGAGGAGATGACAATACGGGTGTGGATGCGGAGCGGACACTCCAAAGCATTCATACCAACTTCGTGAGACTGACACACAGGGTACCCATGGCACAAGTCGAGGACTCGCCTGAGGCCATGCAGCGCCGGGTGGTGGGTGTACCATGAGCATGGGTGCAGCTATTTCAACGGCTAGCTAGATTCATGGTGACATTCCATGATCACAACCCTCCTCCTCCTCCACAGGCTTAGATACCTAGGAGTGATACATTTTGTACTACCGTGTATTTATAGTTTGGTGGCTCGAAAGCCCCATTTTTGTATTATGACACTTATGTATTACGACATTTTAGATGTTTATGAAAAACTTTTATGATGATCGATTTATTTATTTACATGTGTAAAAATGTATGTTTGTGATGAGCTTATTGTCTATGAAATAAATGCCAATCTAACACATAGTTAGCATATGAGTCATCAACTTGATTATTAATTCTTGGAACATGTATGTATGTTATATTGTCAAATTGTTGTTCTAACAATCTCACACGTAAGAATATTCTTAATAATGTTGGATCCCTAACATGGTACAAGCCATTAAGTTGTGACATAACTAACTGTCAATCAAGACGTACCTCAAGAGAAAGAACACCATGTGAAATAGTATTCCGTAGAAGCTCGATAACAGCACTATACTCAACAAAATTGTTTGAAGAGGGCCATAAACATATGCCTCCTGAAGACAATACCTGACCCGTAGGAGTATAAATCACCCAAGCAGCAAAGGTTGAGTGTTGAGTGTGACAATTCGCACCATCCAAGAATCCTATAAAGATGGAAGACTCCATTGACATCTTCCATAAGAAACAAAAACTAATCACAAACTCGATCACCATAAGAAAAGACCTACCTATGCAAAACTGTACAATAATATACAATAGTCAGCCTTGGCTGAAAATCATGCATAGTACTTTTTAAGATAGAGCCCATTCCTAGGCTCCACCAAGGTTGTTCCCTCATAATCTACTAGCTCATAAGTGCCCTTCTCTAACACACATTTAACAACATAAGGACCACGCCACATGGGGTTAAACTTTCTTGCCCCCAAGGGTTCTTTCGGTTGATCCCACAAAAGGACCAAATCTCCCTCACTAAACTTCCTTGGATGGACAGACTTATTGTACTGGACCTTAACGCGGTGCTTATTCAATTCTAGAGCCACCAAGGCATCTTGGCGCTGCTCATCAAGTTGCTCTAGGTGGACCAAACGCTCCTCCAATGGGGAAGTGTCTGGTAAGAGCTCTATGGCTAGATTCAAAGAAGGAATCTCACACTCAACCGGAAATACCAACTCCACTCCATGTATAAGTTGATATGGAGAAAAACCCATGGCAGTCTTAACAGCGGTTCTATAAGCCCACAAAGCAGGATATAACATGATGTGCCAATTGGTCTTGCTTTGTGCGATGGTTCATTGGAGAATGGATTTGAGTGATTTGTTCACTGCCTCAACTTGTCCATTCGCTTGAGGGTAGTAAGAGGAGGAATGCTCCTACTTATACCCTAACTTCGAGGCCAACTCTTCCATCATATGATTCTAAAAGTGCCTGCCATGGTCAGTGACAAGCTCCTTCAAAATACCGAACCGAGTAATAATATGTTTGAATACGAAGTGCGCGGCTATCTCATTGTTGGATTTAACTGTAGGCATAGCCTCAGCCCATTTCGTGAAGTAGTCAACAGCCACTATGATATGATGATGCCCCCCAGCTGAAGCTAGGTTGCAATCCATGAAATCAAGCCCCCACTTAGTGAAGGGACCGACGATGATGATGGGATGTAACGAGGCAGGTCTCGAGTGCATATTATGTGCAAACACCTAGCAAGGGTGGCACTTCTTGACTGCATTAACACAATATTTAAAGATCGACAGCCAGAAATAACCCGCTCTCAAGATTTTTCAGGCTGTAGAAAGCCCATATAAATGACCACCACACGCCCCTCCATGGCAATCATTCAGCACAAGCTCATCCTCCTCATGAGTTAAACAACGACGTAAAATGGGATCTACCCCATGGCGGTACAATGTATTATCCACTATGAGGTAATTCTTGGATATGTGACGTAACCATCGTCATTCATCCCGCGAGAGGTGAGTAGGGACCTTCAATGTTTGTAAATATATGATAATATACACATACCATGGATCCAAAATTGAGATTAAGAATATGTGCTCATCGACAAACGTATCTTCACAAATCTTCTCCTCCTCTTCGCTTGGGAAATCCGATATAAGCTCGGCAAAAATTAACGATTTCTTCGATTTTGCTGAAACAAACTCAAGATTGAATTCTTGCAAGAAGACAATCCATTTATTATACTTTCCCCCAATCATCCTTCTAGTGAGGATGAATTGAAATGGATTGACATGGGCTACAACCAAGGTCTGGCGAAGGAGAATATAATGTCTCAGTCATTGAACCGCATGTATGGTAGCTAAGGCAAGCTTCTCAACATGGGAATAACGGATCTCCACGTCAATAAGGTTTTGGCTCAGATAGTATATGACATGCTCTTGGAGCTCCTCATCCTCTTGAACCAAGACCATACCAATCGTCTCCATGGACATGGCCACATAAAGTAGAAAGTCACGGCTATAGTCTAGCGGACTAATCACCGAGGCCAATGCTAAGGCTCACTTAAGTGCATCAAAGGACTCTTGGGTTCACTCATCCCAACAAAAGGTAGTGTCCTTCTTCAAAAGAGGCATAAAGCCTCTTGTCAAATTGGCAAAGTTGACAACGAATCTCCGTAAGAAGTTTTCCATGCCTTGCAAACATTGAATATGTCTAATGTTTTTCGGGGGTGACAACTAAAGTATTGCTTCTACATTCAAAGGGTCGACTCTTATACCCTCCTTGGAGACAATGAACCCTAATAAGAAACCAGACTTCACGCAAAAGATGCACTTGTGAGGATTTAATCTGACCAAATAATGGTGGCACCTTTTGAACACTAATCTCAAATGGTAGGAATGACGCATTCTCATACGAGAATGGGCAGTAAGGTCATCCAAAAATACTTCAATAATCGATTTGAGATCATGGATGATCAAGGTCATATCCCGCTGAAAAGTGGCTCTGGTGTTCTTAAGGCCAAAAGGCATCTTTCGATATGCAAAGGTTCCCCAAGTACAAATAAAGGCAGTCTTATGTTGGTAATCAGGTTTAATCTGTATCTGATTGTGTCTGAAAAAGCTGTCCATAAAGGAAAATACCTCGCTACCCGCACACTCATCCAAAATTTGATCTATAAATGGTGTGGGGAAATTGTCCATAGGACAGGCACGATTCAAGTCACGGAAATCAGTGCATATGCGGATCATTTCCTGCTTCCTATTAACTAGAACAGGGTTTGAAACCCACTCCATCAAGGGATCAGGATAGATAAAACCAGCTTTCAACAGTTTTTCTATCTCTGCCTTAATCGCTGGTGCTTTCCTAGGATTCACTACATGAAAGTGTTGTCGAACAGGCTTAGCATTGGGATAAGTTTTAATCTCATGTTCAACAATGCGAAGTTCAATACCTAGCATTTCATCATAAGACCAAGCAAAGATATCATGAAATTCTTTAAACAGCTTAGTGTACTCTTGAATCTTAGCATGGGAACATTATTCACCAATATAGACATTCTCAATCTTTCCAGGATTGGAGATATTGATAGAAATGGTAGGATATATATTTTCCATGTTCCCATCAGCCATCGAACCAGGAGAGCTTAATGGAACCATGGGACTACCAATTCTCTCACTAAGAACCTCCCTAAAGTCCTCACACTCCAAGCGGTCAAGATTAGGAAGAAAATAAGATCTATGATGCAACTCTTCCCAAGGTGGCTCAACCCCTGACATGGCCTCAATAATCGCTTCATCTGAAGGAAAAACACTATCAAGATAGTCATGTGCGTGAGAAGATTGAACTACCCATGTAGGCAGCACATATGGGTCCTCCTCCACCATCCGCGAAGAGGAAGGACTAGGATCTACAACACACTCAAGATTATCTTGATAAGATATCATAGTCACAGGAAACGGCACGTCCGTCTCAATGGGCTTACTCAAAGGGCTCGGTGTAGGAAGAATCCAAGGATCTTCCATATGGTTCGTGCGAAAAGACACCAATCTCGTAGATGAAAAAGCCTCACCAGAACTAGACCCTATCATAAGGACAGGTGCAGGACAACTAAAACTTCCCGTGAGGGATGGATACATGCCAACACCCACACTCCCAGTTGTCGGATGAGAATGCTCTACAATCGGCATCGAAGCTCTCGAAGATGCGATAACAGACGGATTCTTGAATGACGTTTGATCAATCATAACTATCTTCCCATTAAATGGAAAGCATACAACTCGAAATAGAGAAGAAGCTACGACTTGCATACTGTACATCCAATTCCTACCCAGCAAGAGATTATAGTCAAGGGGCACATCAACCACCTCAACCTCTATCGCAATGGTATTCCCTCCCAAACGGACCTTAAGAGAAGGAAGAATCCCATGCGGCCTAAACAGTCTCCCATCAAAATCAGTCAACATGATAGCAGATTTAGACAACTCAGAGGAACCCAAACCCTTCCAACATGATAAATACATCACAGAAGCAGCAACACCTTCGTCAATCACAGTGTGCTTGATGGTCATGTTAAGACATTGTACGTGAATCAAGAGAAACACATAATAAGGCAAGTGAGGCTGCAGTCCCACGGTTTCAAATTTGATCATAGAGGAAGAATTATCATCATTCACACCAAGGGTAGAAAGCAAAGCCTTCCTTTGTAAAGGAAAACTCTGAAGTACTTCTAGTGCAGACATCGCACAAGGAGTGTGGCCCAAATCCTCAACAAAAAAATAGTTCTGGGTGGCTCAGGAATTAGGATTATGTCCTGAATGCTTAAGGACTCCCTTAGGAATGTGAGGTGCAGCTTCAGGTTTATCCACAGGTTTTTCAATACACAAAGGAGTCCCTGGTGGATCAAGTTCCTTTCCCGGGTCAAGTTGTGACAAACCATAGTCCTTCGCATGAGTCACAACCTTTGTAGCATGCACCATGTTGATGCAACCATGACCTCTACCCTCTGACGGATCTTGATCACCACCAGAATGATCATGGGTCCTTGAGTTCATTTTTTTATTATGAGGTAAAGGGTTGGTCAGCACAGCTGGGCCCTACGCTATGAATCTCGAGGCTTCTTCGATATGGGGGCACAAGTGAGTGAGGTGATCTTCCTTACACAACTTGCAAGGAAATTTAACCTTACGTTTAGCTTGCTTGTCCCCCCTAGCATTCCGGGCATTCTTGTCATTAGGATTGGCATTTTCATTCCTATTCGCACCCTTATTATTGTTCTTACCCTTCTTTCTATTCCTTCCGGGTTGCTGGTTACCCTTCTGGTCCGACAATTGCCCTGAAAGCACACTCACCGTTTGGGTGGGTTGAGACGAATTCGTGGCTTGTCCCGAAGTAGATTGGTTAATAGACAATTGACTGACATGTTGCACAACTGAATCCATAGGTTTGGCACTCTTACAACCAACAATTCTATCGGCATGTGGTCCAGGTTTAACTTTGCGGTCAAAACTAGAACGCAGAGAATTAGGAATGATCTCATATAACAAACCGGATTGAGCATAGATCAAGTCCAATTCATGTGCCCTAAAAATGGCTTGTTCCTCATTCTAAACTCCGGATGTAGAAACATCCTTCGCTATATAAGGCAGAAACAATTTAAGAAACCACTCAAGGAGAAACTCCAGCGGTATGAAGGCTTTAATCAATATCTTTCGTCTATGCCACTCTTGGATATGGTCCGAGATATGTGTGGCTTTATCCTGCCGAAATGTCGACAAAATTTTCGTACCAACGTCGTAACACACTGGTAGCTGGAAGTGGTTGAGAAAAGTCATAGCTAGGTCATCGAACAAAGCGAATTCCCCCCTAGGTAACTCTATATACCATTTTGCGGCAGGCCCTATAAGGGTGCGTTGAAGTAGCCTTAAATAGATCGAATCTTCATGTAAGGAATTTGAAGAGCACCATAGGTGAAATGTAGTAACATGTTCACTCGGATCTTCTCTTGGTTTACCCTCAAATTCAAGGATGTCCGAGGGAATCTTATTAGGGACATCCAGCCAAGCCGGATGATGAGATACGAGATCGTTTGTTAGTCTCGATAAGTCAGGAATATTTAGCATTGCGAGAAAAGGGAGCCTAGGATGAGCAGGTAGATGCCCCGCTTCCTGATAATTTTGGTTCACATAAGCCTGATTACCGTAACCACCATGGCCTTGGCCATAGTGTCCTCCTCCTGTTTGACCCATGTAGGGTGGCATGGAAGCACCATAATGTGGTGCACCTTGACTATGTGGGGCTACAAAGCCATAATTAGGAGAGTAAGCGGGTTGTTGATACCCGTACCCATAAGGTGAATAACCCTGTCCATATTGTGTCCCATAATAAGGTCCATAAGACATCCCATGAGATGTCCCATGAGACACTCCGTAAGTAGGAATATACGCTCCGAAAGTAGTAACATGACATCTAGAATTAGGAATACAACCTCCCGAAACAAGAGGAGGTACTTGAATCTGAGACACAACTGTGCAAGTAGCAGCAATACAGACATGACTCGCAGCAACATTCCGGCCCGAAGGACCATGTGAATGAGGGGGAGGAATAGCATTCGAAGAACAAGGAATAGAGGATGAAGGGACATGTGAAATTATGTATGTGGTGTTCCCTATAGTCACTTGTCTTAGATATGGTATCCTAATAGGATTACTAACACTAGGTCTAGGAGGAATATGTGATGTAGCTTCCACCGCCGGGATGGAAGGTGCAATGTGACTTGTGCTCCCAAACCTCTCCGCATGGTAAGGAATAGTAGTGCCCCAGGGCATACAGTTAAGATCAAACTCCGACTCGACATGAAATGACGGATCATGTGTGGGGATACCAGACATACCATAACTACCATAACTAGTGCTCACAGGTTCATGATGAGTCTCGTGCATAGAATTTCACCAACTCAAGATCAAAGTTTGTAAAGATTCAAATATCTGAAGATAATGTACTTGTAATGTGTTTGATCGCATATAGAAGGAAAACAAAAGGAATATGCAATTAGCTAGTAATAGGTTGAAATTTGAAGGGGGGATATACCCTAGTTCAATAACCAAGAAATATATGCCGAAAGTAAGCAGTGTATATCATCATGTTTCATTTTTTGGGAGAGAAATCTAGCAAAAAATAAAAAGGTAAGGGTCTCACCATAGATACTTTTCTGTATGTAAATTCGACAAAGCATAGAGAACTGTATTATCAGAAACCTTGAAGGCGTTGGAGGATCTGGAAAAAGTTGTAATAGTAAAAGAGAACAGGTGATGGATAAGGGATTTTGTGAGAAAATCCGTAGAAGTAAAGGAATATATTGCACAGAGCTTAGAAATATGGTCCCACAATTCTGGGAACCTTGGTGAAAGTAAGTTAAACTATTAAATAATTGAGTTCAACAATCTCAATATCAACTCCTTCCTTACTCTATTGTTAAGTCAGTCTAGCTATTTTGTAATGGATTGTAGTCAAACTTTGTGTTTTGAAGAGGCTAAAATGTATATATTTTTCCAAGAAAATCCTCTGGTGATAATCCTGATACAATTACATAGTCCAAAGTCTAAAACCACTGGTTTGTTTAGACTCCAAACTCTAAATATTCAGAGTCCAAAGTTTCTTTCTATCACTGTAATTTTTATGTAACCATTTATTTAACTCTGCTAAAATAGTTGGTTATGCATCAAGGATAAATTTCAAATTTTTACATATAATCAAATTTTTAATGTAACTGTTTATTTACCTCTTCTAAAATAGTTGGTTATGCATCAACCATAAATTTCAAATTTTAAAATATAATCAAATTTTTAATTTTTAATTCATAATAAAATAATAATAGTTTTGTTATTCAATATTACTCAACAATTTTCTATATAAGGAACCCAACTCAAGTTAGTTGTTTATTGTAATTTCTTTATAAATCTATGTAAATTAGTTGATTAATGTAAATTTTAATAAATTTGAGAATATTGTACTTGCTTCATTTATTTAATGATATTACTTCACCGTTTTAGCTTCATAGTGTTGAATCATACTTTAAAGGAAGAACATGATGTTGAATTATACTTTAAACGAAGAACATGATGTAGGAACTGTTAGTACCAGAAATTGTTCCGAGACTACAAGAGAACAAGCCAACACAATCTCAATAATCTCAATAAAATAAAATAGGATTTTTAGGGTTTTCAAGGTTTTTTGGTTGAGAAGTTTGAAGACAAGAGGGAATACATTCATAAAACCAAAGTAAACACTAAATCATGAGCATTGAATAACTGAGATACATAACATATAAACCATAATCCAACAGAAAACACAATACTGAATTTCACCCACAGATGGCAAGCATTCCAAGCATAAAAAACATTAAACAAGTAATGAATTTACCAGCTGAGTAACTAAAACAAGTTATAAATGAAACCAGAGAATAGACTGAAGGGCATATAGAGCACATATTTCATAATTCAGTTTTCAAAATACACATAAGAGTCTTTACTTAGCTCATAAACAAGTCTGATGACCTCCCCTTGTCAGCAAAAAATTGAACCATTTGTCTTCTTTGAGACTTACATTTATACTATTCTCCAAAATTGGTTAAGTAACTAAACCCTAACTGTTTATTAGTCTACCCAGCGAATAGTTTCATATAAATAATACTAACAAAAATAAAGTAACTTTCAAACCTAACTAATAATTGATTATCTTAACTAACTTTACAGATCCTTAGCTGCTTCAGCTAGCAAGGAAATCCCTTCCAAGGATTGATTTGTTCTTCTTGCCTTCAATTGATCTATCTCCATATCTGCAATTTTCCTTGTTAGCTCTTCATTATGCTGTTACAGGTCCTGGATGGTTTGCTTCAACTCTGTAAACTATCTTTATGTTTGTCTTTTTCTTTTTAGTGCTTCTCTTGAGACTGTAATCAACTCCTGATACTGACTGTTTACTTCCTCCAAATCCTCTTTGAGCTTTTTGTTTGCAATGACTAAGCCATCATTAGTCTCCTGCATATACTCAACCTGATACTTATATTTTTTTATACTTCTTTGTAAATTATCTTGTTCTGAATCAATACATCTATCTCCTGTTGATGTTTGCATCCCCTCAGGTATCCATGGGATCTTTAATTTTTTATAAATCTCCTCATCCTCTTCCATGAGTTCTAAAGAAGTTACAGGAAACTTTGGAAATTCTTCATTTCAGCATTGCATGGAGCTTCCTCTTCAATTGTCTCCTTCTTCTCTGAACAAGAAATATTTGTCTCATTTAGTTGTTGTTCCTGTATCATTTTCTTTCAAATATCTAAAAATATATCAGAGATCTTGGTATCATTCATTGCATATTTACATTTTGATTCTTTTGGCCTTTCATCCAATTTATCTTCAGAAGATGAATCCTCTATTATTGTAACTTTTCCTTTAGCAAGTTTAGGACTCAGTAACTTTTTCATGTTTAGCCTGAGTTTGTTTTTAGGTCTTGTTTTAGGTCTGAAAACTGGAGCAATCTCTCCCAACATTTTGAGAGTCTTTCCTTGATGAATAATTGTAGCAAAATCAACCACCTTCATCTTCTTCCTTTTTGAAAATGCTTCCTTATCACAATGAGTGTGAAGCTCTTGACCAGCAAAAACCCTAATTTTATCAGTGACAAGAATTTTATCATCATCAAATAGGCATTTTTCATCTTCTGATAAAACTATGATAGGGCTTTGTTTTTGCACTTCAATACCTTCTTTTTCCTCTGGAATTGTCTCTGTAGGTACAACATCTTCAACAGGCTTGGCTTCCTTAATTTCTAACTGTAAATTCTTATTTTCATTGTCTTTAAGTTGTTGTTCAAATTCAGAATTTTTATTTTCTTGGTTTGAAACTTCTTCTGGTTCAACCTTTTCTTCATCCTTGACTGCTACCTTTTTCCTAAGCTTCTTAGTCAAAGCTTGACCTTTGTCTACCTGTCTTCTTTGTGACTGTTCTTCTTGATCAGTTTTGAAACCTGGCCAGGAGATGAAATAATCCCAAGTCTTTCCCCTACTCTACAAGACAGTGCTTATGATAAGCTTTATGAGTCCATGATGGAAATAGACTGCTTTGTATGATCTTGGTTCTCTTTAACTCTGCATGACATCATTTGCAGATTTTTCATAAAAAATAAAGGTAAGTTCATTTTGGACTCATCACTAAGATGTTGAAGAAACCTAAAGTGTATTTGAAAACAAAATCATATCTACCCTCACAAGTAACATAACTCTGTAATACTTTAATGGGCTCAATCCATTCAGGTTTGAAGTTATGGATTGGAACACCTTTTACCCAATCTGCAATCACACCAGGAAGCAAATACTTTTGTGCATTGAAGGTGAATGGAACCTTTTTAAACCATAATTCTCCCTCGTTCAAGCTCCCTGTTGCCTCAGCTATCAATTCTTTAGTTAATTTGAATTGTAAGGTGTCAAAAGACACAATTTCTTTATCTAAGCACTGAGCAAATTTATAAGACACCTCTGCATGGTATCCTTCAATCTTTTTGAAAACTATTAACCATCCTACATCTGAAAATAACTGAGCACATTGTGGAAAATTCTTCATCCACCCTAGGTCTGAGGGCTCTGCCCTGTTTGTTTTTCCACTTTTCTTCATTTTTACTAAGGTTTAGTAGCTCTTGTCGATATGCCACAATGTAAATATCTTCAAATCACAATAGACTGACCTAACATACAATTCAAGAAACTCCAACAAGCTCTGCTTATGAATTTACTATTTAAATGATGAATACTATGAAAGTATTTGCTAATAATTCATCATTTAAAATGTATTAGGCAAAAAACTCATATTCTGCCTTCGAATTTTATCATTAATGATTTCTTCATGAAATCCCCAAATTTAGAAAACCCTAGCAATGGCACGCAGGCTACCTATTAAGAAGACCAATATAAGCGCTAGAATGTAGTTATTTCAATGGTTAAGTGTCGAATTGCGTGCTCCACATGTCTCTAACCATCTAGACCACTCCAAACATCCGCTGCTGAAAAGCCCTAATTTCTCGTTCAGTTGAAAAATCATGAATTCTCAGCGCTATATTCTCATCACGATCTTCAGTATTCTTTGTGTCCTTCAGATAAGAAACATATCCCCAAAAATCTTTGTCTCATTCAACTCACTGTTATCATTTTACCTGCTCTGCATGAAATTGCCACGATCTTGCCCTTATGATAATCATCCACTTGTTTCAATGATTAAACCATGGAGGACACATATCAACTGCATCAAATAATATGATTGACACCTCATAGATAAGAATCCTGAAGAAATTGGACCGAAAAATAATGATTTTAGCATTCACGATTTTCTTGTAGTGCTCTAGTGTATCTATTTTGGTCTTGCGCTATAAGAAAGTCCAATCAAATGATTTCACATGATTAAGCCAATAATAAGAGTTAAAACTTGGTTTATGGGTCTAATTTAACCTTAATGTTATTTATAAACCTCATTAATCCATATATTCCTTATAAAACCCCTCAACTATGAAATTAAAGCAAAATTTGTAAAAACAAGCTTAAAAAATCAAAAATCATGAAAATTAAAAGTTTAAAATAAAAATTATCTCTATCAACAAAATTTATAGAAACAAAAAGTAATAGCAAGGTTCAAAATGTAAATAAAAAGCATGAAACAAAGGAAGACAAAATCATGACCTAACATCTGGCTCTTGCTACGGGATGAAGTCCTCCCTGTGAGGCCAGTGCCTTCTGTACTGCCACCTGCTAATCTGCAAAATTTCCATTGGGTTATGGAGTCCTTATTCTGTTTACTCACACTAGTATATACAATGTGTTGAGGCCTAGAAATTCACAGGCAACAACAGCAAGGGATTCTCCCTAGTCAACGTTCCCAACTAGCCCGTGACTGTTTGGTATAGGGAATCCGTCCGGTTTGCAGTCCGGCTAGCGTAGGTCAAGTAACAAAAACAAAAGGTTTTACCGGTTGCGGCCCAGTCCACCGTGTATATTTTTGTATTTTTGACTTAAAGTATGATATGCACATGCCTAATTAACAATGCAGGGTGATAAAGATGCAAAGAGTAGTCACAATGTGATGCGCAGGTTCTTACCTCTCGTCTTAGAACTCACAAGCATCCAAATCGTGCAAGAAAATAAATACTAACTAAACTATCTCTAGAGAGCTGGGTATTCATTCATGAGTAATGCACCCCTGTTCATGTGTTATGGCAAATCACAGATAACTGTTCTTATAACCAAACATATAAACATGAATAAAAGTATATATGATAAGGGATCTCATCAACAGTTAAAACTCCCATTACTCAGAGTGGAAAAAGACATCATAAAGGTACTGAAGAACATTCAGACAAGAACATAGGTTCAAGAAATTAGAACACTCTTACAGCTAATGAGACACCGCTGAAAATGAAATAGTTCACATTCAACATTTCTCATTTCAACACATTGATATTTTCCACACAACGCTTCCTCCAACAGGCCAAATTTGCAATCTCTAATTGTAAAACGAAATAGTTCTTCTTACAAGCATTAAGTTACAAGTTTTTCCAGGGAAAAAGCCCCATGTGGCTTCTCACTTTCAAATATTTAAACAAAACAGTAGGCCGCTTGGGTTCCCCCCAAACGTGAGAATTTTCGGTTCTTCGAACATTTCATATCCCTATTTTCATCTTTTCTTCGCATGCTCATGATCAGCTGAGTAACTGTCGAACCTTTCAGATCTGCGATTTTGTTGCTTTCAATTTTGTCTTCTACTTTGCCTGTGCCCCTTGAGATCCTGTCTCCTATCTGTACTTTCACGTCGTGGCAATACGAACAGTCTTTTGGATCTTCCTGCATTTAACCAAGGTGCATCATTCACCAGGATTGCATTCTAAAACAAAACATCAAATTAAATCAACTAAAAGGACTAATCCACAAGAAATGGCCGGGTGCACCACTTGTTCTGAGAATTTTAACAAATGCCAATACCATGGGCTCGTCCAACTACCGACTCGATAGACATCACCAACGACGAAAAATGAAAAAATCATCGGCGGCTAAAAATACTAACATCGGAAGGGTAGCTTCATTCGCAACCACATAAGCAGGTCCTGACAAACGATGGGTACTGCGAAACACCTTAAGCACATCAGAGTCGAAAGAGTTTTGACTAAGGCACGAGCGGGAAAGTTCTAAATCGGAAGTAGAAAGGATATCGACATCAAAAGACGAAAGCTTTGCACAGCCGCAACGGCGGAAAAGAAAAGACTACGGGAAAGCAACTAAAAGATTGATACGCATCGGCTGGCAGAGCGCTTTACACTTCGGGTGTTTAGTTGCTTTGGGGGCCGCAACGATGGAAGAGGAAAAGACTACGGCTTCCGATCAAACAAAAATTGACGCCCGATCGATAGAAAATATTAAGTGTTTGAAAATCTTTAAAATTTAACAGGGGTCAAAAATCTATTTCACCTCCGGAACAGCGGCCCTTCAACTAGCAAACCCAAACTTAAAATCTGCAACCCAAACAACTTCGAAACACATGCAACTTCTAAAAACCAGGACGAGTGTTAGCCCTCAATAATCATTCAAAATTAAAGTATGACCAAAAACAATTCACGGATCCAAACGATTAAAAACAACGCTAAATCATGAGGAGGGGACCAAAATTTAAGAAATTTGGGGAAAACAGTTGCAGCCGCAACAATTGGCGACTACCTGGTGAACCTAGACCTCTGGACAATTTCTTCCTTGAGTAACAGACTGTTTGATAATAAAACCACCATGTTGAATTCTTCTAGATATATGTATTTCCCAAAAGGCAATATATGTACTTTTAAACATTGAGGGTAGTCCAATTTAGGAAAATGGAAACCAAGATTTCAAAGTCAAGATAACTCTTTCGAGGCCAGGAGTATGAGTTTCATTTTTACCTCTGTCTTTGGGTAGCTTCCAGCTTGGACACCACAGGATCGTAACATCTGGTAAATAGAAATATTCATTTGTTCCTCATTCCCATGCCATTTTGCACTTTTTGTGCTTTTGGGACTTTTGTCCTTTGAGTCTTCCTCATGCCTTTCTTTCTAAATTTTTATTCAGGCTCCTCTATCCATAGTGTCCTTTTGTGTGAGAGATGTATTTAATTTTCAGCTCATGGACGGAAAGGAACTTTTGGCAATTTTATACTCATATGATTTAGTACTTTGTTTTGATATACATTGCTTTCTTAGGAGTTTTGACTCTTCTTATCCTTTTGGCTTTCAATTCTTGGCATGGGATCATTTATATATAATATACTGTTCACCCTGCTTCCTTTCCATGGGTCTTTTGCTGCCACCCCCTAGGACATTTTTAAGTGTGAGATGGATGGAGCCTCGAAATAGTATTCCGGACCTTTTAATCTTGATTTACTTTACAGGGATTAAGCAAGACTTCAATGTGTTCATAGCCATTTAGGAAAACTGCTAAACTAGAAGAAACTCTATCAGATAAAACCATAATACACAGTCTTAGAATCAAGGGTTTTAGTTGGTCCAGAATTCTAATGCTCTCCATGCGAACAAAGCTTGCTTCTTTTATTTAAAATCAAACAGAAAATCTAAAGTAAAACAAAACTAAACTTCATGACTCAAAGACTCAAAAAGACGGCCAAAACAGATTATTTATATACAAGACAGAAGAACCCAAACAAAACTCAGGAAAAATAAGGCTTGAGAACCAAACCATTTACTGGTAAGTTCTCTTCCCACCCCTGTAGATATTGCAACTTATAAGTAGAAGGGCCAAGATTTGCCGCAATGTAAAAAGGGCCTACCCACAACTGCTGGAATTTAGTATGCTTTCCTTTCTCATCATGGGGGTGATCCCACTTGAGAACTAGATCTCCCACTTCAAACTCTTTTGTTCCTGCCTTATGTTTGTCGAACCATCTCTTTATTACCTCCTGTTGTTGCTTATATCGCTCTCTAGCTTTAGATCTAGCCTCTTCTACTTTCAGGAGATTATATATCCTTATTTGCAAAACTTCATCATCCGACCCTCTAGATTCTTGAGCTATTATGGAAGAAGGTAACATGATATTGGGAGGAAGAATGGCTTCTTTACCGTAGACAAGGGTATATGGAGACACTAAAATCACAGACTTGGGGGTGCCTCTATCATCCCAAAGGGCATTTGGTAGCACTGAGTGCCAACTCCTCTTGTTTTCTATTACAGTCTTCTTTAAAATTCTAATCAGATTTTTGTTAGAGGATTCAGCGAGGCCATTTCCTTGTGGATAGTAATTAGAAGAATAATGCAATTTTATCCCTTTATCATGAGCAAAAGCAGTTAATTTAATTGATGAAAAGTGCTTAGCATTATCAAAGACTAACGAAATTGGAACTCCAAACCTGGTCATGATATGATCTTGTAGGAAGCTGATGACCGCGTCTTCATTTATCTTGCGCAGCGGGATAGATTCAACCCAGCGAGTGAAATAATCGGTCGCGGTCAGAATGTACTTGTGTTGTAGGGAGGAATTCGGTTTTATTTCTCCAATAATATCCAACCCCCATTGCTCGAATGGCTCTGTGATCATCACAGGATTTAGGGGTGCCACTGCTTTAGGTTGTCTCCCACTACACCTTTGGCAAATATCACACTTCCTAACATGTGCGTGTGCATCTTTGAAGAGCGTAGGCCAATAGTAACCAGCTCTGAGGATTTTGTGGGCTGTAGTATCTCCTGAATAATGTCCCCCAGCAGGCCCATCATGCAAATCTATCATAACTTTCTTCGCATCTTCTTTCTCTAAGCATCTCAGGAGAACTCCGTCATAGTTTTTCCTAAATAACATTCCTTCAACAATTTGATAGGATGTTGATTTGAGATGCAACGCTCTTCTTTGCTTAGAATTCCAATGTTCTAGCAACAACCCTGTCTGCAGGTAATGCATGAGGTCTCTATACCAAGACTCGGGAGTTGTAAACTAAGGACATACATCCATTAAATGTAATTAGGCCTCATCCTCCCAGGCGTGTTCTTCATTGTTCCCATTTTCAGTCATCAGTTTGCACAACCCTTGTCCTTTAACTATAGAGGCCGGTTTGAATTCAAGGTCGTACTCTTGAAGAGTTGTTACCTAGTTGCCCCTGCTTTCTCCTAACTCCTTCTGTACAAGAAGGGACCTTACAGCTGGGTAGGGGACGATCACCTTGGTTCGATTTTTTAAAATATAAGGCCTGAATTGCTTCACTGCTTTGAATACTGCATAAGCTTATTTATCAATGGCTGGGTAATTTAATTCGGCCCCTTGTATACTAGTGCTCATGAAAGATATTGGGAATTCATCCCCCCCATCTTCCTTTTGTGTAAGCACAGCTGCTAACGAATCATCGGATGTAAAGGTATACAGAATAAAGTCTTTATCGAAATCTCGGCTTTTTAGGAAGGGTGCGTGTGCAACAGCAGTTTTAATTTTTCTGAAAGCGTTCTTCTCAATCTCAGTCCACTTGAATTGTGCATTTTGCTTCACCATCTGCTGCAGCGGTTTCACAATCTGAGCGAAATCAAGCACAAATATTTGCACAAAGTTTATAGTTCCCATAAATGATTGCATCCCCTTTTTATTATGGGGAAAGGGGATTTGTTCAATGGCCTTAATTCTTTCTGGATCTATAGAGATTCCTTTCTTTGAAACTATGTGACCCAACAACTTGCCCTCTGTGACAGCGAACACACACTTCTTGGGATTGAGTGAGATGCCATATTTCCGACAGCGTTCAAAAATCCGACTTAAGTGAAACACGTGCTCTGCTCTCCTCTTCGAGAATATCGTAATATCGTCAAGGTACACTACAGCACTACGGCCAATCAATCTGTGGAAAGCTATGTCCATAGCCCTCTGAAATGTCACTCCAGCATTTATAAGCCCAAAGGGCATCCTTCTGTAGGCAAAGGTTCCCCATTTGGTCCTGAATGTTGTCTTCAATCTGTCTTCTTCGGCTACTAATACTTGATTGTAGCCAAAGAAACCGTCTAATTATGAAAACAGTTCAGAACCTGAGACCATTTGTAGCAATTGCTCCATGGGTGGCACGGGATAGTTATCTTTATCTGAAGCGCGGTTTAAATTTCTGAAATCCACGCATAGTCTGATTTCTCCAGATTTTTTTCTCATTGCTACCATATTTGATACCCACTCAGAGTGTCTGACCTTAAAAATGATTCTAGCATCCAATAATTTCTTCACTTCACTCCGAATCAACGGTTCCAATTTTGGATGCATTTTTCTTAAAGCTTGCTGATACGGCTTGACGCCGGCTTTGATGGGGACAACATGCTTGATGATGCTGGTGTCGTATGTTTTCAAATCTTCGTACGTCCAGGTGAAAACATCTTTATATTGTTTAAACAGACTGACTAACTTATCTCTTTCTGCTGGTGAACAACATTTGCCAAGATTCACAAATTTAGGATTCATCTCAGTCCCTAAATTTATCAGCTCGAACTGTAGAGATGAGCTGTGAGTATTCACGTTGGCTGGTATTCTGAACTTTTCATTTAAATCAAACATTATTTCT
Source organism: Pseudotsuga menziesii (assembly GCA_001517045.1). NCBI lineage: Eukaryota > Viridiplantae > Streptophyta > Pinopsida > Pinales > Pinaceae > Pseudotsuga > Pseudotsuga menziesii. Next base: position 137,563 of record LPNX010341442.1, read on the forward strand.
AACGTTCTGACTCCTTTAGGGATGAAATTATCATACCTTATCTCGGCCCGATGTTCTTCATCATCTATAATTGCTCCTTTAAATACCTCGTCATTTGTTAAACATTCTATAATCTGTTGATCATCATCAAATAATCGTAGGTTGGTGATCATATCAAGTACTGAGGGCCTAAAAAGTAATTACACAGAGCATCGATTATTAGTGGGTACCAACCTAGTAGCTGATGTGGCCAACAGGTCAGCTGCTGCATTTTTAAGTCTTGGAATTGAAATAATATTGAATGCATTAAAAATGATTTAAGCAGGTCCCAAACCTCATTTTGGTAAGCCTTTAAGTGAGGGGAAACACAATGTATTTGATTCTGGATTTGCTTCAGAATAATTTCAGAATCTCCAAAAACTTTTAGATTACTTACATTTAATTCAATCGCTTTCCTTAAGCCCTGCACCAGCGCTTCGTACTCAGCTGTATTATTCATACATTCAAACTCTAATCTACATGAGAGAAAATGTTTATTCTTCTAAGGGTCGATCAGGACATAGTCGGCCCCTGACCCTTCTAGCGTCTTAGAGCCATCAAAAAACAAAGTCCAAAAATCACTAACTACTAAATGCGAATCTACTCCTACTGCTAAGTTAACTATGTTACAGTCAATCTCATCAGCCTGTGAGAATCGAAGGAGATCAGGATGAGTGTCTGATTTGTTACTGGCTTCTTCTGCTTGGTAATTCCCTGGTTCCAACTCAATAAAATAGTTTTCCAATACAGAATCCACTGGTTCATTCTTCTCATCCAGTTGAGTAACGTTGTATTTCATGTGAGGCTCCCTCAAAACTTTAATTTGGTTCGAGCTTCCTTTATATGGCAGCCACAGATGCGACCAATCCGAGGAAAAATATCCATTTAGTTTGGCCGACCAATCTCTGCTCAAGACAAGACCGTAAGCGTCTGGTATATCAGCCACCATGATATTAATGACTTGGCACACTTTATCATTTGATGCCAGACGGACTAGGACATCTTCCATCTCACCAATTACCTTTACATCCGTCCTATCCAACTGAACAACCCTCCACGTGGATGGCTTAGGCTGCCCATTTATCTTTTTACAGAATGATATTGGCATGACGTTAACCGACGCCCCTGAGTCTACCTAGCAATTATGTACATTGTGATTGAAAATTTCAAAAGTGAGGAGGAAAGGTGGATGTTTTCTCTTAGACTTACCTCCAATGCTGGTTTCTCCGATTTCTTCTTCTTCCTAAGGTTGATTGTCAGTGGGCAGCTTCTCGTCTGATGCTTCAAGTGCTTTCAATAGTCTTTCTTTTTGCTACGGCACTTTACACATTTCAAATAGGGAAACATTTTCCTTTTCCTTCTTGATATCTTCCACGATGTCATAATCCATTTGCAATTTAGTAGAATGTGGCTTATCAACATTCATTTTCTCTTCAGTGGGCTTGGCGAACGTATCATTCTTCCTAGGATCCTGGCTAGTAATGGTGAATTCAGGAATTTTATCAGCTGCGGCATTATTTTGGAATTTCTTAACATTTTTCTGCAGCCTTTTGATCTTTGGGAGTATGAGACTGTTTTCTTTAACTGGCCCTTGGCTCCTTGTTGTTACGTTGGTTTCCATGACGTCTTTGTAGCCCCGATTCTTTTCCTCTTCAGCATCAAATAATGAAACAGAATTCCACAGATAACCATGGTTTCCTCTCCTTGCTCTTTCGTTGAAGTGGTATTCTCTTTTCTTTCTTCCTCTCCATCTTCTGTTAATCTAGAATCCAATAGCTGATTCATGACCAACGTCACCGAGTTTATCCATTGAGGACAATTCTTTTCAGAGTGTGGTTGTTGATGGAAAGTGCAAAAATTGTCCATGCCTACCTCTATTAAATTCATAAATGCAGCATTGTGAGGAGGACGGTGGGACTGATTGTTATCCTCTCTTTTCTTATAATAGGGCTTATAGAACTTTTGTGTTTCCTTCTCTTTCTCCAAGTCTATGATTTTGTTGGAAAGCTTCTACATCATTTTGGCCATATTTTCAAAATCTGGTGATTTCTCTTCCTTAGGCTTAGTAAACAATAAGGCTTTCCTTCCCGTACCTTTCTCTCCTGACTGTTCGGGGTAATCTTCGATACTTTCTCTTTCAGCATCCACTACCTCTGCCTCTTCATAGGTTTCCACCAAAGTAGGCTTGGCCCTTATTTTTGCAAACATGTCCAACTCAGGGCCTAAAGCTGAAGTATAATATTCAATCAAGACCTTGTTCGAAGGTTTGTCAATTTCAGAAAAATTCTTGAGATATGCTGCAAACCTTTGGGTGAAACTGTGCACCTTTTCCTTTCTCTCTTTCTTCAAGGCTCATAGGCCTTTCATTAGGGATGCATGAGTCTTCCAAGTTGCATATTTACTCCTAAAGATCCTTACACAGGTATCCCAATTAGGGATAGAGTTTGCAAGCAACCCAAAATACCATGATGTTGCAGCTCCTTTAAGGGTATGCGGGAATAATCTGCAGACTACATCTTCATACTCCTCGGCCCTTAACCCTTCTATTTCCAAGTAAAAGCTTTGCAGGTGATCATCTACTAGTATCTTCGCACTTGGGTCGAACTTGGGCAACATCTTGTCAAAGGCTTGAGGTAGATCATGTAATGGAGGGGTCAGGTTTAAAGGTGATCTGGCTCTCCAAGCAGGTGGTGGATTTGGTGGGTTAGGTGGTGGATTAGCATTTACGCCTGCCATGAGTCTGGGTGGAGAGTAAGGAGGTGAGAAAGTAGGAGTGTGAGTAGGAGAACTGTGAGGAGTATCTAGGCCTTCTTGATTCAAAGGTAGCACAACTTTCTATAAGGCAATTTCTACAAGTTCTTCCCAGTCCCCAACCAGCACTGAGTCTTCCACTATAGGATGGTATTTTCTTTTATACTCTCTTCTAGGAAATTCATGGATGATTGGCAACCCTCCAATCTTCTTTACATATTCCTTGGTGTGTCTTCTCAGATCATTAACAACTTCGTTGCCAACAGAATATAGATGTTCTATATTCCTTTCTTCCGGAATTGGATTATGAATCCCACTGCTTTCAGAACTGTTACCGGTGGAATAATCTCGAGAAAACGGGTTTCCTCGGCCATCCATGCACTGGCGGCCCTCCTTCTAGCGCCAGAAACTGTTGAGGCCTGGAAATTTGCAGGCAACAACAGCAAGGGATTCTCCCCAGTCAACATTCCCAACTAGCCCGTGACTGTTTGGTATAGGGAATCCGTCTGGTTTGCGGTCCGGCTACCGTAGGTCAAGTAACAAAAACAAAAGGTTTAACCGGTTGCGGCCTGGTCCACCGTGTATATTTTTGTATTTTTGACTTAAAGTATGATATGCACGTGCCTAATTAACAATGCAGGGTGATAAAGATGCAAAGAGTAGTCACAATGTGATGCGCAGGTTCTTACCTCTCGTCTTAGAAATCACAAGCATCCAAATCGTGCAAGAAAATAAATACTAACTAAACTATCTCTAGAGAGCTGGGTATTCATTCATGAGTAATGCACCCCTGTTCATGTGTTATGGCAAATCACAGATAGTTGTTCTTATAACCAAACATATAAACATGAATAAAAGTATATATGATAAGGTAGCTCATCAACAATTAAAACTCCCATTACTCAGAGTGGAAAAAGACATCATAAAGGTACTGAAGAACATTCAGACAAGAACATAGGTTCAAGAAATTAGAACACTCTTACAGCTAATGACACATAGCTGAAAACGAAATAGTTCACATTCAACATTGCTCATTTCAACACATTGATATTTTCCACGCAGCACTTCCTCCAACAAGCCAAATTTGCAGTCTTTGATTGTAAAACGAAATAGTTCCTCTTACAAGCATTAAGTTATAAGTTTTTCTAGGGAAAAAGCCCCCTGTGGCTTCTCACTTTCAAATATTTAAACAAAACAGTAGGCCGCTTGGGTTCCCCCCAAATGTGCGACTTTTCGGTTCTTCGAACGTTTCATATCCCTCTTTTCATCTTTTCTTCGCATGCTCATGATCAGCTGAGTAACTGCCAGACCTTTCAGATCTGCGCTTTTGTTGCTTTCGATTTTGTCTTCTACTTTTCCCGTGCCCCTTGAGATCCTGTCTCCTATCTATACTTTCATGCCGTGGCAATATGAACAGTCTTTTGGATCTTCCTGCATTTAACCAAGGTGCATCTTTCACTGGGATTGCATTCTAAAACAAAACGTCAAATTAAATCAACTAAAACGGCTAATCCACAAGAAATGGTCGGGTGCACCACTTGTTCTGAGAATTTTAACAAACGCCAATACCATGACCTCGTCCAACTACCGGCTCAACAGACATCACCAACGACGGAAAACGAAAAAATTATCGGCGGCTAAAAATACTAACATCGGAAGGGTGGCTTCACTCGCAACCGCATAAGCGGGTCCTGACAAACGATGGGTACTGCGAAACACCTTAAGCACATTGGAGTCAAAATATTTTTGACTAAGCCGCGAGCGAGAAAGTTCTAAATCGGAAGTTGGAAGGATATCGACATCGGAAGACAAAAGCTTTGCACAGCCGCAACGGGGGAAAAGAAAAGGCTACGGGCAAGCGACTAAAAGACTGATACGCATCGGCTGGTGGAGCGCTTTACACTTCGGGTGTTTAGTTGCTTTGGGAGCCGCAACGACGGAAAAGGAAAAGACTATGGCTTCCTATCAAACAAAAATTGACGCCCGATCGATAGAAAATATTAAGTGTTCAAAAAGTTTTAAAATTCAAAAGGGGTCAAAAATCTATTTCACCTCTAGAACAACGGCCCTTCAACTAGCAAACCCAAACTTAAAATCTGCAACCCAAACAACTTTGAAACACACGCAACTTCCGAAAACTAGGACGATTGTTAGCCCTCAATAATCATTCAAAATTAAAGTATGACCAAAAACAATTCACGGATCCAAACGATTAAAAACAACGCTAAATCATGAGGAGGGGACCAAAATTTAAGAAATTTGGGGAAAACAGTTGCAGCCGCAACACAATGAAAAATAAAATCCACTTCAAAAACTGTAGAAATTCTTGAGGAATCATCCACTAACTGGACTTGACAATTCCTCACCCTCCAAGGTTTGTAGAACAAAAGTATTGTTTTCCAAAAAGTTAGATACTAGGAAAGGGCCAAACCAGAGGTTATCAAATTTGCCATGTTTTCCTTTTTGGTCTTTCCTAGCATCCCATCTCAAAACCATGTCTCCTATTCAAAAAGTATTATCTTTGACCTTCCTATCAAATATTTCTTTAATCTTCAATCTATATAGCTGTGCCTTTTCTTCCACTTTTTCTCTACTCTACTGCAACTCTATCATTGCATAAATCCTTCTCTGCATATCATTTGGTTCTTCCTGACAATCCTGAAAAAAATTCATCACTGGGATACCCAACTGAATAGGAAAAACTGCATCGGTAACATACACTAATTGGAAAGGAGAAGTTCCAATTGCTTGCTTAACTATTATTCTGTCAGCCCATAATGCATACTTTAGCATAGAATCCCATGATCTCTTATTATGCTTCAGCAATTTTCTGATACTCTGAATGATATTTTTATTTGAGGACTCAGCTAAACCATTACCTTGAGGATAGTAAGGAGTTGAATGTTTCAACAAGATGCCATTCTTTTCACAAAATTCCCCCATTGCCTTAGACCTAAAAGCCTTTGCATTATATGTTAATATTCTCTGTGGACACCCAAACCTACTGAGAATATTTTCTTCAATAAAATCTATAATCACCTTATCTGTGGCATTCCTTGTGGGGATAGCTTCCACCCACTTAGTAAAGAAATCTGTTGCAGTCAAAATCCACTTATGTTGTCCTGAGGAATATGGATTTATCTCTCCTATAAAGTCCAGACCCCACTGCTGAAAAGGGGCACTTACTGCAATCGGTTTTAAATGTAATGACAACAACTTTTGTTTACAAGCAAATTTCTAACAAGGGATGCATGTTCTTACCTATTGATATACATCTGAAAATAAAGAGGGGCAATAGTATCCAGCTCTTAGAATTTTGTATGGTTTTTCCTTCCAGTACTTATGACCTCCACAAGCACCTTCATGAGATTCATAAATCACTCCTTCAATTTCAGGTTTATCTAAGCATTTGAGTAGAATACCCCCTGGATCTTTCCAAAATAATTGTTGTTCTACCAAACAATACTTATTAGTTTTTAACTTTAAAGATCTAGCAACTTTTTTATCTAAGTGTTCAGGACATTGCAAATACAACAGAAAATATACAATGTTTGCATACCACGTGGATACCGAATAGAAATCCATAATCTTTTCTTTCTCCAGCTCTGCTTGATTTTCTTCCTGTGCTGGCTGCTCTGCCATCAAATGCAATCCTAAAGCTTGGCAATTTGATTCAGCTAAAAGCTTAGCTAAACCTTGTCCCTTTACTAGCTTGGTAGGTCTGATATCCACATCATACTCCATGATTTTAGAAATCCACTTTTCTCTTTTTCCCTCACTGTCAAGCCAAGTCAAAACATATTTTATAGCAGCATTAGCCACATATGCAATAACTTTGGAATGAAAAACATAGAATCTGAAAAATTTCAAAGCTTTTACCAAAGAGTAAGCATGTTTTTCTAAGGTGTTGTATTTTAATTCAAAATATTTGAGATTTTTGCTAAAGAATGCAATAGGTTGTTCAAGACCATCCTTATTCTTCTGTAACAAAACAACAGCCAACGTATCTTCAGATGCAAAAGAAAAGGTTAGAAATTCCTTTGTAAAATCTGGACTTACTAATACTGGAGCTTCAGTAAGAGCCATCTTAATTTTTTCGAATGAGTTCTTTGCTTCTGTAGTCCACTTGACTTCTTGATCCTTCTTTAGCATGGCTATAATCTGTTTGATAGTCTCAACAAAATTTGGTATAAACCAACGCAGAAAATTGATTTTACCAATGAAAGATTGGACATATTTTTTACTCCTTGGCAAACTTATTTTCAGTATTGCTTTCACCCTTTCTGGATCAATCCTTATACCATCAACTAAAACTAAATGACCCAATAGTTTACCTTCATGTACAGCAAAGTGTGACTTCTTTGGATTCAAAGATAAACCATATTTTCTGCATTTTAGAAAAGTTTGTTTCAAATGTTTTAGATGTTCATCATCTGATTGAGAAAAGACAGTAATATCATCTAAGTAAATCACTACAAACTTGTCTCTTTCCCCAACAAAGGCTATATCCATAGCTCTTTGAAAAGTTTCTCCAGCATTCATTAAACCAAAAGACATTTTATCATACATGAAAGTTCCCCGGGGAGTAATAAAAGATGTTTTTTCTTTATCATCGAGATGCATAGCAATTTGATTATATCCTGAAAAATCCATCAACCATAGAAATCCTTTGTGCCCTAACTACCTTCTGCAATATTTGTTCTATTTTAAGCAGAGGATAATTATCCTTCAATGAAGACCTATTTAGATTTCTAAAGTCAACACACAGTCTGATTTCTCCATTTTTATTCTTGACAGGAACTAAATTCGCAACCCATGAAGAATACCTAAGAGGAACAATGATCTTGGCATCTAATAACTTCTTCACTTCTTTTTCAATAACAAGAAACAAAGTTGGATTTATCCTCCTCAATTTATGTCAAAAAGGTTTAACATTCGGTTTTATTGGTACTTTATGTTGTATAATCCCAATATCATATGTTCTCAATTCTTCATAAGACCATGCAAAGACATCAACATGCTCCTTTAACAACTTAATGTACCTGTTTCTCTGTTCTGCTATGAGTGCTTTTGAAATCTTCACCATTCTCGGATGTTCTATAGTACCAATGTTACAATCCACCACATTTTCTTCTGAAGACTGTACAACAGGTTTTAAAGGTGTATCATCTTTTGAAAATATCCTTTCTAAAGGCACCAAACCTTTAGGAATGAAATTACCTTTTAGTTCAATAATCTTGTGGCCAGCAATTTCATTTTCAGCAATATCATCAAAATCTTCATCCTCATCATCTTCTTCTTGATCAATCAGGGAATTAGAAAACTCATTTGTAAGCTCCAAAAACCTTTTTATTTCAATGTCATCTTCAAAAACTTTCCACTGCTTTACATTATCAGGAACAGAAGGTCTGTACCTAACTTCAATAGGATATTTTAGCTGTGTGGTTTTGGGAATTATAAAATGTGTGGTTGCTAAGGCCAAAGAATCAGCAGTCTGATTATGGTCCCTAGGAATATAGGTAATGTTAAAAGCCACAAAATAATTATCTATCATATCCCATACCTCATTACGGTAGACTTTTAGCAAATCTTGTTTCACTTGATAGTTGTTCCTCACCTGCTGAACAACCAACTCGGAGTCGCCATATACTGAAACCTGTTGAATGCCTAAATATTTTGTAGCTTTCAATCCTAACAGCAAAGATTCATATTCTGCAGTATTGTTGGTAGTAATAAATTATAATTTATACATCAGTTTCACTGTTTCACCACCAAGACATATTAAAAGAACCCCTGCTCCAGCACCTTCCTTACAAGATGATCCATCAAAGTATAATTGCCAAAGTTCATCTTCTTGTTCCCTCATGAATCTAACTGGATTTTCCTTTTCAACTTGTAACAAACCAGCATTATTATCGTCATAACTAAAATGTAACATACAAGTACCCAAATCCTTATCAACAGCATATAGGGGATGATTTGTAGGGTTCTTGTCATCTGTCACAATATAGGCAAATTGTAGTTCTTGGTACAACCTTCTGTTTTCTCCTCCAAACACAGGAATAGTAGCATATGTTAAATCCATTCATAAAGTTCCACCAACTTTCTTTTCCCAAGATCTAGAAAGAAGTAATCGAAATTTAGGTGTAATGTCTACTACTACCACATCTATAATCACACTCTTCATTGGTAACTGAGCCAAACTGACAACCATATCTTTAATCACTCCCAACCATTTTACAACTCGTGAATCAAAAGCATACAAATCATGATAGGGTTTTGTTATAATCAAACCTAGAGCCTCCATGACAGCCTTTGGAATTAGGTTATGTGATGCTCCTGAATCCAAAATACGGTTATGTATTATTTGCTCATGAATAGTCAGTGTGATGTAGAATGGGGGTGATGCACCTGCTTCATTCTCAGTCTTTTCAGCCAAAGCTGATCCAATAAAGATTCTAGGATTTTATTCTTGTATATTCACTGTATCAAAAAGAGGCTAACTGTTTGCTGAACCAATCATTTTATGAACTGAATCTTTGTAAGATGGATTCTTCATTAACTCACTAAAAGGCATAGGAATCTTGATTTTTCCTAATTCATTTTCCAGATTAAAATTCTGCATAGCTTTATTTACCTCTTCAACTTCCATATTCTTCTTTTGCTTATCCTAAATTTGTTTTTCTCTGACATGGGATCAAATTGTTGTTTAGTAGGTACAACTACCTTCTTCTTTGGGTTTTGAGCTTGACCTCAAATCCAAAGTTTTCTTTGGTTCGGTATGATAGGAATCAACAGTTACAGCAGTCATTTTCAAATTTAAGTCATCTTCTGTTTCAAACATATCAGCATCATAGTATTCTGAATTTAAAAATTCTTCTTCAGTGACAAAACCCTCTGTTAACTGTTTTCCAAAATAGTTCATGTCTTTGTCTGTGTCTTCAAATAACACTTCCTCTTCAATTTCTTCTTCATCAACAACATTGTTCTGAAGAGGGGGTGGTACTCTTTGATCCTCAGTCTCTCTCCTTTCTCGTTGTATATCATTGTTTCTTCGTTCTCTAGGTATGAAACGAGGAGCAAACTGTCTTCTGAATTGGTTTTGATTGTTAGGGTTTTTTTCACCTTCTTGGACAGGTTTGTTTGAATTCTTTTCTTGTCCCAACTTGTTTAATTTTGCAGTCAGGATCTTAACTAACTTATCCATCTCATCAATTTTTCCTTATGTAGAGTGGGATGTTGAAACCCCTGGAGCTGCTTCCTTCTTACTTTTTCTGTCATATATCTGCTGGGTTGTTTCCTTCTTCAATCTATTGGAAACCAATATATTAGACTCCACCTCTAATGCTGCATCATGCATGTTCAGTAAAGAAACAGGTCTTCTTTCTCTTAGAAGTAAGAAAAATTCATGGTCAAAAGCATTTGCATATGTGAGATTTGCAGATGTTTTTGAAGGTTTTATCTCTACAGGAATTTTGCCATACATTTTATTGAATCTTTTCGAAAAATCAGCTATGGTTTCATCCTTTTTTCTCCTAAGGGCTCCAAATTCAGTTATATAATAAGTATGATCCTTAGTGTCACCCCATTGTCTCATGAATAGGTCGTGAAGCTCCTCTATGATAGTGATAGAATTTGCAGGCAACTCCCTAAACCATTTTCTGACATCTCCATCAAGGCTTTGAACAAACATCCTCATCCATATATCCTTAGCTTCAATACTCTGGTTATCAGCATAACTGAGAAAGGCTTCCCAGTGCTCCTCAGTTGTAGTTTCACCCTGTCCATGAAACCTAGGCAAATATTTCTGATAATCACCTCCAGGAAGTGCATTCAAAGGATGAGGAAAAACTAAAGGTGCATACCTAGCTGTAACCATTCGGTCCATCATATCTATTGGTTGATTTTGGACTGCCATTTTTAGGTTGACTGACTTTGGTGATGGAAATATTTGACTGGAACTTGGCTGAAAAGGGGTTTTACCAACTTTTAGAGGAATTTTACGGAGATACTGAATTTGCTTTCTTGAAGGATTGAGGATCAGTGAAAACTTGAAAATTACTGATAGTAATTATAGGCTTCAACCAAGGTGAAGTTTCTTCTTCTGAAATATCTAATTGATCAAGGTTACATAGGGCTAGTGATGATTAAGACCTTCTAATTCTTCTAGTTGTTTTCAGTATCTATTCTGGGTCTGAAACACCCAACTGCAAAGGTGAACTAGGTCTATTTCTTGTTCCAACTCCCTTAGTAGCCATTGTGACAAAATAGTGAAAAGTATTCTTTAAGATTTGTTGGTTTAAGTTCACCACTTAAAACCAGTGAAATGATAAGTATCCCAGGGAAAAATATGTTTTCAACTTCGTTCCCTGGCAACGTCGCCAAAGATGTTAGTGCCATAAATTGTTCCCAGACTACAAGAGAACAAGCCAACATAATCTCAATAATCTCAATAAAATAAAATAGGATTTTTAGGGTTTTCAAGGTTTTTTGGTTGAGCAGTTTGAAGACAAGAGGGCATACATTCATAAAACCAAAGTAAACACTAAATCATGAGCATTGAATAATTGAGATACATAACATATAAACCATAATCCAACAGAAAACACAAGACTGAATTTCACCCACAGATGGCAAGCATTCCAAGCATAAAAAACATTAAACAAGTAATGAATTTACCAGCTGAGTAACTAAAACAAGTTATAAATGAAACCAGAGAATAGACTAAAGGGCATATAGAGCATATATTTCATAATTCAGTTTTCAAAATATACATAAGAGTCTTTACTTAGCTCATAAACAAGTCTGATGACCTCCCCTTGTGAGCAAAAAATCGAACCATTTGTCTTCTTTGAGACTTACATTTATACTATTCTCCAAAATTGGTTAAGTAACTGAACCCTAACTGTTTATTAGTATACCCATCGAATAGTTTCATCTAAATAATACTAACAAAAATAAAGTAACTTTCAAACCTAACTAATAACTGATTATCTTAACTAACTTTACAGATCCTTAGCTACTTCAGCTAGTAAGGCAATCCCTTCCAAGGCTTGAGCTTTTCTTCTTGCCTTCAATTGATCCGTCTCCATATCTGCAATCTTCCTTGTTAGCTCTTCATTATGTTGTTGCAGGTCCTGGATGGTTTGCTTCAACTCTATAAACTGTATTTCTATTTGTCTTTTTCTTTTTAGTGCTTCTCTTGACACTGTAATTAACTCCTGATACTGACTATTTACTTCCTCCAAATCCTCTTTGAGCTTTCTGTTTGCAATGACTAATCCATCATTAGTCTCCTGCATATACTCAACCTGATACTTATATTGTTTTATACTTCTTTGTAAATTCTCTTGTTCTGAATCAATACATCTGTCTCCTGTTGATGTTTGCAGCCCCTCGGGTATCCATGGGATCTTTAATTTTTTATAAATATCCTCATCCTCTTCCATGAGTTCTGAAGAAGTTACAGGAACCTTTGGAAATTCTTCATTTTCAGCATTGCATGGAGCTTCCTCTTCAACTGTCTCCTTCTTCTCTGAACAAGAAATCTGTGTCTCATTTAGTTGTTGTTCGTGTATCATTTGCTTTCGAATCTCTAAAAATATATCACAGATGTTGGCATCAGTCATGGCAGATTTTCTTTTTGATTCTTTTGGCCTTTCATCCAATTTATCTTCAGAAGATGAATCCTCTATCAGTGTAACTTTTTCTTTAGCAAGTTTAGGATTCAACAACTTTTTCATGTTTAGCCTTAGTTTGTTTTTAGGTCTTGTTTTAGGTCTGAAAACTGGAGCAATCTCTCCCAACATGTTGAGAGTCTTTCCTTGATGAATAATTGTAGCAAACTCAACCACCTTAATCTTCTTCCTTTTTGTAACTGCTTCCTTATCACGATCAGTGTGAAGCTCTTGACCAGCAAAAACCCTAATTTCATTAATGACAGGAATTTTATCATCATCGAATAACCATTTTTCATCTTCTGATAAAACTATGATATGGATTTGTTTTTGCACTTCAATACCTTCTTTTTCATCTGGAATTGTCTCTCTAGGTACAACATCTTCAACAGGCTCGGCTTCCTTAATTTCTAACTGTAAATTCTTATTTTCATTATCATTAAGTTGTTATTCAAACTCAGAATTTTTATTTTCTTGGTTTGAAACTTCTTCTGGTTCAACCTTTTCTTCATCCTTGACTGCTACCTTTTTCCTAAGCTTCTTAGTCAAAGCTTGACCTTTGTCTACCTGTCTTCTTTGTGACTGTTCTTCTTGATCAGTTTTGAAACTTGACCAGAAGATGAAATAATCCCAAGTCTTTCCCCTACTCTGCAAGACAGTGCTTATGGTAAGCTTTATGAGTCCATGATGGAAAATAGAATGCTTTGTATGATCTTGGTTCTAACTCTGCATGACATCTTTTGCAGACTTTTCATAAAAAATAAAGGTAAGTTCATTTTGGACTAATCACTAAGATGTTGAAGAAACCTAAAGTGGTATTTGAAAACAAAAGCATATCTACCCTCACAAGTAACATAACTCTGTAAGACTTTAATGGGCTCAATCCATTTAGGTTTGAAGTTATGAATTGGAACACCTTTTCCCCAATCTGCAATCACACCAGGAAGCAAATACTTTTATTCATTGAAGGTGAATGGGACCTTTTTAAACCATAATTCTCCGTCGTTCAAGATCCATGTTGCCTCAACTATCAATTCCTTAGTTAATTTGAATTGTAAGGTGTCAAAAGACACAATGTCTTTATCTAAGCACTGAGCAAATTTATAAGACACCTCTACATGGTATCCTTCAATCTTTTTGAAAAATGTTAAGCATCCTACATCTAAAAATAACTGAGCACATTGTGGAAAATTCTTCATCCACCCTAGGTTTGAGGGCTCTGCCCTGTTTGTTTTTCCACTTTTCTTCATTTTTACTAAGGTTTAAAATCTCCTGTCGATATGCCAGAATCTAAATATCTTCAAATCACGACAGACTGACCTAACATACATTTCAGGAAACTCCAACAAGCTTTGCTTATGAATTTACTGTTTAAATGATGAATACTTTGAAAGTATTTGCTAATAATTCATCATTTAAAATGTATTAGGCTAAAAACTCATATTCTGCCTTCGAATTTTATCGTTAATTATTTCTTCAAAAAAGCCCCAAATTTAGAAAACCCCAGAAATGGCACGTGGGCTACCTGTTTAGAAGACCAATATGAGCGTTGGAATGTAGTTATTTCAATGGTTAAGTGTCGAATTGCATGCTCCAGCTGTCTCTAACCATCTAGACCACTCCAAACAGCCGCTGCTGAAAAGCCCTAATTTCTCATTCAGTTGAAAAATCCTGAATTCTCAACACTGTCTTCTCATCACGATATTCAGTATTCTTCGTGTCCTTCAGATAAGAAACATATTCCCAAAAATCTTTGTCTCATTCAACTCACTGTCATCATTTTACCTACTCTGCATGAAATTTCCATGATCTTACCCTTATGATAATCATCCACCTGTTTCAATGATTAAACCATGGAGGACAAGTATCAACTGCATCAAATAATATGATTGATACCTCAGAGATAAGAATCCCGAAGAAATTGGACCGAAAAATGATGATTTTAGCATTCGCAATTTTCTTGTAGCACTCTAGTGTATCTATTTTGGTCTTGCGCTACAAGAAAGTCCAATAAAATGATTTCACATGATTAAGCCAATAATAAGAGTTAAAACTTGGTTTATGGGTCTAATTTAACCTTAATGCTATTTATAAACCTCATTAATCCATATATGCCTTATAAAACCCCTCAAATTTGAAATTAAATCAAAATTTGTAAAAACAAGCTTAAAAAATCAAAAATCTTGAAATTTAAAAGTTTAAAATCAAAGTTATCTCTATCAACAAAATTTCTAGAAACAAAAAGTAATAGCAAGGTTCAAAATGTAAATAAAAAGCATGAAACAAAGGAAGACAAAATCATGACCTAACAGGAACCAACTCAAGTTAGTTGTTTATTGTAATTTCTTTATAACTTTTAAAATTTTAATAAATTTGAGAATATTGTACTTGCTTCATTTATTTAATGATATTACTTCACCTTTTTAGCTTCATAGTGTTGAATTATACTTTAAAGGAAGAACATGATGTTGAATTATACTTTAAAGGAAGAACATGATGTAGGAACCAGCTCAAGTTAGTTGTTTATTGTAATTTCTTTATAACTTTTATGTAAATTAGTTGATTATTGTAATTTCTATAAAATTTAGAATGAGGTACTTGCTTCATTTACTTATTGATATTGCTTCACCATTTTAGCTTCATAGTATTGGTGTAAAAGAAGAACATGATGTTGAATTATACTTTAAAGGAAGAGCATGATGTTGAATATCCATAAAGTATAGAAAACATAATCCTCGTCAACATGATTTTTCTCTTTATTTGGATGAAAACTTCATGAATGGTTCTCAAAACAACACTGGTTTACTTTACAACATTTTAAAGCAAAAACAAGTTTCTTGATATATTGACATGGCCCAAACAACACAAATAATACTAAATTGCAAAAGTTTTTCTCAAACAAGGATCATGGTTTAATAGTTTTAAAAATATTTCTAAGACATTCTTCATGGCAGGTGTAGCTTTATTATTTGGTCTCACATGCACCAAACCAATAATGTCTGTATAGAGAAGGAGAGGGAAATAAGACTCAATAAATAGATTGACTAAAGAGGGAGAAGGGAATGAGACTTAAACTACATGGAACTAATGACAATGGATTGAAATTACTTTATGGTTTAGTGATACAACCATTACTCCATGAAAAGAGACTAGAATGTAGAAGAACTTTGGTCTTTGTTGGTGTTGTTACAAGCAACACTTGTACTACATATAAAATGTGTTATATTTGGTTTGATTTTTGAAACACCCGCAGCTCCCAAAAGAATATCTCTAATGTTTTGCAGTTGGGGCACAATGTCGATCATTGTTGGGCGTTCTTGAGGAGATTCTTTTATGCAAAGTAAACCCATATTTATGAGGTGACTTATGCAATTGAGCTCCTTATCATCTTCAATGATGGTACTAGTCCTAAATAGGCTCTTATCCACCACTTCCACAACATGGTTTGGAAAACTGCTACCCACCCATTTCTGCAAGTTCAGTCCTTCCACAAACATGTTGTGGGTAGGTTTCTTTTTTGTGAGCATCTCCAATAGCACTATTCCATAACTATAAACATCGGCTTTTGTTGTGACACATCCGCCCAGTCCATATTCTGCATTCAAATATCCTTCCATAATATTTTTTATTCGCAATTTTGAACAAAATTAGAAAACTCATGACAACATCTAATATGCTATTTAGCTTATAAAATGATACCTCGAGGAATGTAGCCTGCAGATCCCTTGAGTGCATGTGTGGAAGCAATAATTGAATCCTTAGAATTTGCAAAACATATTGTAGCAATTCCAAAATCAATTAAATATGTTGTCATATCTTCACCCAAAAGTATATTATTGGGTTTCAGATCGCAATGGGTCACTTGCATGAAGCAATGGTGATGAAGATACATCATGCCATGAGAAATATCAATGGCTATATTCAATCTTTGAATCAAACTCAAACCACTTTCTACTTTGCCATTTGGATACAACCACTTTTCCAAGTTTCCATATGGCATTAATGGAAATATCAAAGCTTTGATTTGAAGGTCTGAATAAGAAGTTATGATTCTAATCAGATTTCAATGCCTTGCTCTACTCAAAACTCTCGTGATCCCTTTCATTTTCCAAATTGAGAAGCTTCATTGCAACCAGTGTGTCATCATTCAATACCCCTTTGTACACTTTCCCAAAACTTCCCACTCCTAATAAGTTGGCATCACTAAATTCCTCTGTTGCACTAATAAGATCTCCATAAGAAATTCTTTGGTGCCCCAAATTTAAGGATGGACCAACCTCTATAGGAATATGCCTATTGCAATTTTGTCTCCATAGGATTCCCATAATAAAGCATGATACAATAGTGAATGCAACTGCAACAATAGGAATGATAACTCTTTTCAGATGTGAAACACTTTTATGTTTTTGAGTAGTGCATGGTGACAACCTTACCCAAGGTCCACATAGACCAAGATTTCCCATAAACATCATGGCACCAAGATTTTTGAAAACTCCACCTTTCGGGACTTCTCCTAACAAGTTGTTGAAAGAGAAATTCAGCTACTTGAGCATTTTGAGATTTGACAATGACATGGGTATTCCACCTAACAAATTGTTGAAGGAGAAGTCCATGTCCCGAAGACTTTGAAGTTCACCTAGTGACATTGGAATTGGACCTTCAAGTGCATTGCAAGAAAGATTTAGGTATTCTAATTCTTTACAGCTTCCAAGCCCATTTGGAATTTAACCGGTGAACCAATTTGCAGAAATATCTATAGCTTGAACCATAGTCATCTTACTTAGTCCCATAGGCACAGGTCCATCTAATAAATTATTTGAAATGTCGAAAAAAATAACTAGATTTGCAAGATTTGCGACCTCGGGAGGTATATGCCCACTAAGCATGTTGTGTGATAAGTCTAGATCTAGTAAGTTCACACATTTCCCTAAATATGAAGATATATTATTCGATAATTGATTGTAATTAAGATAGACATATCTCAAATTTTCCAAATGGGCAATAGAATTGGGTATCCTCCTAGATAAATTATTATAGGAAATACCTAAAAACCCCAAGTTTTTGAGTCGCCCAATCTCCATGGGTATGCTTCCTTGTAACTTGTTAGATGACATATCTAATCCTTGCAACTTGTGAAGCATATTAAGTGTGGAAGGGATTAACCCTATTAAATTATTATCCCCTAAAGCAAGAAATGTTAAATTAGATAAGTTGGAGTATCCCCTAAAGCAAGAAATGTTAAATTAGATAAGTTTCTAATATGTGGAGGTATTTCTAATAAGTTTCTAATGTTAAATTATTTCTGGATAAATGCAATTTTTCTAAGGTGGAACAGTTAGTAAGAGCAGTAAGAATGGGTAAAGTCATGGTGCTGCTGCTAATCAGTTGATTATCGCCTAAATTGAGCCATTGGAGCTGCGTTAACTTACCGAACTCCATGGGAACTACTCCACTGAGTTGGTTATGATCTAAGTCAATAATTTGAAACTTCGTACAATTGAAGAGGGAAGCGGGAATGCTCCCACTCAACTGATTAAGACCTAGATAGAGTTCAATCAACTGGGTATGCGTGCTACACAACTCCATGGGAATGTGACCAGTCAACTGGTTTACACCAATATCCAATGTTTGAAGATTGGTGGGGAAGATGGAACACTCCCGTGGAGGTTGTTGCTACCCAAAACTATTACGCTCACTTGGCTACCCAATTTGGAAGGAACATTCCCATGGAGGTTGTTCCTAGCCAAAACTATGTATCCCAAAGAGGATATGTTTCCCAGGCAAGCCGAGATTATACCCATCAAATTGTTATCTGCTGAGTTAAATAAATATAACTTGGGGAGAACACATAGTTCTTCAGGGATGTTTCCTGTCAAGTTGTTATGTCACAGAGACAAGGTCTGTAAACTACGGCACCCAGCAAGAGTGGGCAGAATAGAACCTTGGAATTCATTGAGATACAGGTAAAGCTTCTTTAAGTGAAAGAGATTTCCCAATTGATAGCGAATGTGACCATGAAAATGGTTATTGCTGAGGTTCAATATTCTAAGAAAAGAGAGATTGGCAAGAAGAGGAGAGATTGTACCTTGTAATGCCATGCTAGAAACATTGAGGGAGACCACTCTCTGTCTCCACCGGCTGCATATGACACCTGTCCACTCGCAGAATGAAATGTTCAGTTTGGTGCGTAATGATAGGCCAGATGGATCGTATGTAATTGCAGACATGAATCCAATGAGAGCATGTTGATCAGAAGCATTGCTGAGATGAGCACTTTTTTGTTAGACTGGATGCAAAAACTAAAGCTGGATTTGGAATCCTTGCGAAAAAATGAGTCTTTTGAGTATAAACTCGATATAGTTCTGAGCCAGACCTCATGATGCCAACTTTGGCACAACCTCCAAAACTGTCTATGATCTGCACAGTCCGTACGGCCTCGAACTACGTGCACTATGAAATTGCCTCGGGATGCATGCAGACTTGCCTTGGAATGCGTGTAGAGTAAAATGACCTCGATCTTCATGCAATACCATCTCGGTATACGTGCAATACCACCTCGGTAAGCATGCATGTACCTGCAAATATTTTACCTCGGGATCTGTGCCTGCACCTGCAACCTCTCTGTCCTTGTCGCTACAAAAACCCAAATATTTTATAGACCAAACTAGTTTGTTTTGGATCGTGGGCCATTGGGCCACGCGCCCATTTGGTAGCGTAACTTCCGCGCTAGCATAAAGCCTTATCATTCCATTCATTGCAACGATGTAACAGTGTGTCTTGTTGGTAGTATTGTTGGCAAGCATGGAGGAGGTCGCAGACTCAAGTCTGCAGACCTCTCCATTATACACAGTATTGTTACCACGTGAAACTAAGATCAACGGCATAACTTTGGTTGATGTGACACATTTGATAAAGTTCGGATTATATGGTTTGATGGTTAATATCATATGGTTGATATAATATGGCATGCACAACCTTGGTTGATGTGACACATAAAAATGTGGTATGGGTTTATAATATGGTTTATAAAATATCCTCATCATCATTTTTTTTAGTATTTAAACTTTAATAAAGTTTAAACCAATCCTTTGAACCATGTTAATGGGGTCATGGTGGCCTTATCATGAGGTCTTGGGTTCGATTCCTATAGCCTCAACTTAGCTTATAAACCATAACCATATTTAACATTTTTTAACCACTTTTATCATTTTTAACCATCTTTGACGAAATTTCAAACTTGAATATCTTCTGCATCCGGAGGTCTTTTTTCATGAAACAAGCGTCGTTAGAAAGCTGATGACGAGATATTTCAGTTTGTAAGCATGTATTTCCTTTTTGAAGACCTTAAATTCTATCGTCTTTGAGATGATCCACCTGGATCAGTTACATAGTCTCGTTTGAATCTACAGAGTTCAAAGTTTCTTTCTATCACTGTAATTTTCATGTAACCATTTATTTATCTATGGTAAAATAGTTGGTTATGCCTTAATGATAAATTTCAAATTTTAAAATATAATCAAATTTTTAATTCATAATAATTTAATAAAATAGTTTTGTTATTCAATTTGACTCAGTAATTTTCAAAAAAGAACCCAGCTCAAGTTAGTAGTTGTTTGTTGTCATTTCTTTATAAATCTATGTAAGTTAGTTGGTTATTGTAATTTTTAATAAAATTGAGAATAAGGTACTTGCTTCATTTACTTATTAATATTGCTTCAACCTTTTAGCTTCATAGTGTTGGTGTAAAGGAAGAACATGATGTTGAATATCCATAAAATATAGAAAACATAATCATCAACATGTATGAAAACTTCATGAATGACTCTCGAACCAAAAGCATAGAATACTTTTCAACATTTTAAGACAAAACAAAGTTTCTTGATATATTTAGATGGCCCAAACAACATAAATAATACCAAATTGCAAAAGTTTTCCTAAAACAAGGATGGCTTTATAGTTTGAAAAATATTTCTAAGACATTACCAAATTGCAAAAGTTCTCATAAAACAAGGATCAAGGTTTTATAGTCTTAAACATATTTCTAAGACATTCTTCATGGGAAATGTAACTTTATTATTTGCTTTCACATGCATCAAACTAATAAGAGGGGAATAAGACTCAATAAATATATTGCCTAAAGAGGGAGAAGGGAAGGAAATCAAACTACATGGAAATAAAGACAATGGATTGAAAGTACTAGAATGTAGAAGACATTTGGTATTCATCGGTGTTGTTACAAGCAACACATGTACTACCACTACAACAAAAACTGGATTTAGCGTCGAATTTAGCGCCGTATTTTAGTGTATTTTTTTCCTAATTGTGGTGAACAATTCGGCGCTAAACCAGGCGCTATTGTACATTTTCGTAAAACGCCATCTATTGCATCTTTTTTTCCGTCCTTTTTAACATCCATTTTTGTGTCCATTTTTGCGCCCAACTTTTTTGCATCTAATGTTACGCCTTTATTTGCGCCCAATTTTTCAACTTCTATTGCATTTTTTTTGCATCCTTTGTTACATCCTTGTTTGCACCCAGTTTCACGCTCATTTTTGCATCCAATGTTGCGTCTTATTTTCCTCCTAGTTTTTCATCAAGTCTTGCACCCAATTTTGCACCATGTTTTACATAAAATTATGTGTCCAATTCTGCATCTAGGTTTGCATCCAATTTTAAGCCCAATATTGCGTCTAGTTTTGCATCCAAATTTACTTATAATGTTGCATCCCCATTTGCATCTAGTTTTGTATCTTGTTTTACGTCTTTTTTTGTATCCATGTTTGTGCCAAATGTTTCATCTCGTTTTACGTCATATTTTGCATCTAGGTTTGCACCTAGTATTGCATCCTGATTGATGTCTTTTTTTGCATCTATGTTTGAGCCCAATTTTGCACCCAGTGTTGCGCCTAGTGTTGTGCCTAGTTTTGCGCCTATGTTTGTATCTAATATTGCATCTGGTTGTGTGTCCAATGTTGCATCCCATCTTGCATTCAATATTACGTCTAGTTTTACATCCAATGTTTTGTCCCGTCTTGCATCTAAAATTGTGTCTCGTTTTAAGTTTTTGTTTGCGCCATATGTTGCTTCCAGTTTTGCACCCGATGTTACACCTAGTTTTATGTCCATCGATACACCATATTTTGTGGTCAATTTAATGTCCAATTTTACATCTAGTTAGGAATCCACTTTTTCATCTATTGTTGCATCTAGTTTTGGACCTATTATTACATCTAGTTTTGAGTCATTAATTGTGTCTAGTGTTGAGTCTCTTTTTGCATCCAATTTTGCGTTTAGTATGACATCAATTTTTGTGTCCACATTTGCATCTAACATAAGGTCAAATTTTGCGTCCACTTTTGTGTTTGGTGTGACGTCCACTTTTACATCATGTTTTT
The DNA here is from genome assembly GCA_001517045.1 of Pseudotsuga menziesii. Classification (NCBI taxonomy): domain Eukaryota; kingdom Viridiplantae; phylum Streptophyta; class Pinopsida; order Pinales; family Pinaceae; genus Pseudotsuga; species Pseudotsuga menziesii. Next base: position 159,404 of record LPNX010341442.1, read on the forward strand.
CATTTAGTATTGCGTCTAATATTGCATCCATCTTGCACTACTACATTTTTTACCTTTAGAAATACATTGCAATATCATTAGGGCATGGAGGAATCGAACCACCAATCTCCTGCTTGTAAAGTAGGTGCTCTTCCATTGAGCTAGCACCCTTTAAGAATCAGGAAGAGGAGCAATATTAACACATAGATTTCATCATTTGTAATTCTAATAAAAAACAATAAGATCCAAAGACAAACAGGATAAAATAGTAGGTCGCATCATTGGCACCACAGGAGCAGAAGTTCTTTAGTCAATGCTACCATGGGTGACAAGTGTTCTCACACAAGAAGAACAAAATACAATGACGGATACTTGGCGGCAGGCTACTAAAAATACAATGTTTGATGAATGGCAGCCAGAAGTTCAAGCCTGGGTGGAACGATATTTTCCTAATGAATCAGAAGGAGCTTGAGTCAGCAATACGCAAAGTGTCAAGTGATGCTTCCCTTGATCCACGGAAAAAATCATATCTTATTCAGAACCTCATGACGAGGTCAGTTCTTACTTCTTGCTTATAGTTCTTAGCCTTGAATCATGTAATAATGCACATTAATGTGGATTCATGTGTTGGATGGTTTTATCCAATGGATTGCTGCTCAGCAGAAGTTGCCCCGATCAAGAGCAAGTCAGTCCAGGAATGGTGAAGACATACCTGGGCGCTGCCTGTCATATCGAGATTCAGATCAGAAAATATTTGGATGTGAGCATTACAAGCGGAACTACAAATTGAAAGCTGCTTGTTGTAACCAAATTTTCACATGTAGATTCTGCCATGATAAAGTCAGTGACCACTCAATGGACAGGTTCGTTATTCTCCATATTGCATTCAGATGTTCTAGTTTGTATTGAACCTTTGATGATTATTGCTTTCCTTTGCATCCTAGTTTCTAATATTTCATTAATTGCAGGAAAGCAACAAAAGAGATGATGTGCATGAAATGCTTACAGATCTAGCATGTTGCATCAAATTGTGTAACTCCTTCCTGCAAAGGATTTTCTATAGCACAGTATTTCTGCAATATTTGCAAGTTTTTTTATGATGAAAGGTAATATACAGTTTATGGCTTGTCGAGTCCTTTTTTCTGTTACTGTCTCTAATTTTTCCTTTTAGTACCTTGCACCTGCTCACTGGCCCTTTCCAAACTTTGTTAATTGTTATCTCTATTAGAGTGTATGTAGATCTATTTCTTTTGTAAATTTACTAAATTGGAAGGATTTGGTAATGGAGGTATATAGTATCTACACAAGCACTGGTCTAGAACAATTGTAGGTAAAAATTTAATACAACAGGCATAGTCAATAGTTTGCTGCTTCACTACCCTTAGTATGGATTGTATGTCATCCAGTCAAGCTTTTCAGAAAGGTTACAGGTATGACTACTAAGCAAATGTTTGCTTTCTGGTATGGAGAGCACATTCCCCAAGTCTCCTTGATCCAATTTGATGCCATCAAGATCATAATTTGCTTGCTACAAGTTGAAAATAATTCAAATATTTCATATTTAACATCTAATTACAATGGGAAATAAGAAAGAAATACTATAACTATACATCGAGCAAAAGACAGCATCACATGCAAGTGTCGTGAAGGTTGACTTCTTGTAATGCAATCTCCCCAGTCTTAATAGATATTGAAGGGTATACAAAGAATGCCAGGATTTGTACAAAATAACCTTCGTATGTTCCAACCAATTTTTTTAGACCCTCGAATCTGCAAACAAAAATATCATTAACGAGCAATTAGAAAAATTGGCATCAATAATAGAAAATATTAACATAAGCACAAAAATTCCATGTTCATTTGTGACTCTGTTACAACTTGAATAATTGAATAAGGCTCCTTTAATGTAATCTTTATACATTCAATCAGTCAAACAATAAATTTTAAGATGTCGAGCTGTGCAGTAGAAAAGGTAAAGATGTTAGGATGTGCAGCAACAAAGATTACAAATAAGGCAATCCAAATGACAATAGTAACAAAACCAAACAAAGAAATGCATAATTCTGAAGACATCTGTTATGGACTGGTCTCAGTCTCACTAGATCTGCAAAGCATTACATATATAGATAAAATATAAGATGATAGCATGTAATGCACCATATTTAATTTCTAAGGCCTAACTGATAATACATCCATTATATTGGTTATTGTGTTACCTCAAGTGAAGGGTTAAAGCATGCTCAACACCAAACCTCCAAAAGTGAAGCAAGTAAAGAATAATTTTATACCTGACATTGTTAGGGGTCTTTATGGTGTGTTCCAAACTTGCACCATATTAGAAATTTATTGGTATAAATACCTTTCAGAAGGAAAACCAGAGAAGGATTTTAGTAATAGTGTAATGTCTCAAAAATATTCTTGGCAAGTCCAGAGTCGCACCTACTGGAAAGGGGGAGAATAATTTTCATTGTTACAAGAAACACGCCAATCTCGTATTTTGGGGTGGTCAAGGGCAACCCAAGCAGAGCTGGTACCAGCGGGGGACTCATTATCAACCCAGGGAGGGATCTAGTAATGAGTTTTGCTTGGGTAATAGGAATGAGCTCTAACAACATTGCAGAGGCATTAAAATTGCTAACAGATTTGCATCTTGCTAAAACTCTGGGATTAAAATCTTATCTTGTGTGGGAGATGTGAGTTTAAGAGAGAATATTAGGACCATTAAAAAATATTTGGGTAACATGAAATTATCCCACATAACCAAGGAACAGACCTATCATTCACTCGGAATGTGTGAAATCTGGTCATGTTTTATGGGCTCTAAATTGGAAGGAAAATAGTTTGAAATAAAGCGATATATTGTGAAGGACGGTTTCATTTACTTGAAAATGATACTGTCGAATGAAATTCATGGCTAGGAAGAGCTATGGGATGCAAGCAGAAGAGAGCTCTTCAAATTGAGATTCTGCATCTACTTGGAGGGGTGTAGTGTTTTAGAATCCATGGTCCAGACTCCAGATCATGGGGAAGGTTCACTATTACTCCAACAAGGTACATGTCCTTCGAGTCTTTCATGTCTGAGAAACTTGAGCATTTGAAGCATGAAGTTCTGAACTTGGAAGCAGATTTGAGAGAAATCAGAGAAATGCTAGTAGAGAACAATATAGAATAATACTTAAGTCAAACTATCTTTGACCAGCAAGAGGGAGATTACTCAGATTAATAAGACTTCAGAAAAGTGACAAAAGATGGAAGGGCAATTAGTGGAGTTTGAAAGATAACTCGTAGCAGGGTAGAAAAATACCATAAAGATAGAAAAGGAACCCTAGCTGTATGTTCTAGATTGGCTTCCATGCAGTGTGTTCTAGATGTCATTATTTACAATTTGCCTAAAATTTAGGACCTACGCTCTCTCCTCTTCTAAACAGTTTGCTAACATTTGTGTAAGAGTATACAATTGCCTTCCATGTTTGTGCATGGGTGTGTTGATGGTTGTCTTCGCAATTTTCAGTTTTTCCTTTAAAATAAAGGTGTTCTTGTTTGAGCATTTGATAATAGAAATATTGAGAGAGCACATTGTTTAATTTGGGATCACTTCATCTTATTTTTTGATGTTTAAGCTGAAATCTAAGATCTGCCATATCTGAGGTCTATAAAAACTGAAAAGAATTCAAACAAAGGCAGATCACTTAGAAGTCTTTACTTTATTTAAGAATGTTAAAGCACTATGGTTTGAGGTTCCCTTCACTTCTTCCTGGTTAGTGTTAGTCATTATTTTTCCTATTGGACATAGAATATTGTCAAGTAAAAAAATAATAAAAAGAATTCAAACAAAGGCAGGCCACTTACAAGTTATAAGCCTCTAACTAGCTTTAAGCATGTTAAAAAATTGTCAAGTTTTTTTTTTTTTTTAAGATTGTCAAGTAAAAGTTAAAACCTTTAGAAAATAAAATGAATTCAAACAAAGGCAGACCACTTACAAGTTATAAGCCTCTAACTTGCTTTAAGCATGTTAAATCACTATGGTTTTGGAGGTTTCCTTCACTTCTTCCTGGTTAGAGTTAGTCATTATTTTGCCCATTTGTGATAATGCATGCACATAATGGATCTAGAAGATTGTCTTCAAGTAAAATATAGTTTTTATTTTTTGCAACTAAGTATGTTGAACTTCAGATTTCATGACGACTCTGATAGTTTATATTTAGAGAATCTCATTCAGAAAGAAGTTGATCTCCATTTCATCCTCGAAAACTCTGAAATTGTGATTGCTGTTTAGGTACATGTTATTATGCTGCAACTGTATTGATAATTAAATGCTGCTATTAAATGCCTGAAGAGACTAAGTCTCCAAGTGGGATTTCTAGCTGATGGAAGTCCATAAAGGCTCTACATAATTTGCAATTACTAAATTTGTTTGTTTGCAAACTGCTTCATCTTGGATTTTGTTGTCTTTTTCAGGTTTGTCCTGATGGAAAAACTATTGAAGCTGAAGCAGCTCATGGCACTGTAACTCGGCATTTCTGTGTACATCAGAAGGGAGGTGAAACTAGCACAAACAGCATTGCATCCATCTTTGCATGGACCCACGGGCTTGCACACAGGTATCTGCCTAGATTCACATTGTTAGGAAATCTAATGATGTTATTTGTTCTTCGTGAGCTTATGATTCTAATTATACGTATGCAAGATACTTATGGGCATTAGCGTCTTCTCACCATTTAAAGTGTGCATCTGATATACCTGTTCTAAGAAAACTCTGAAAACGCTTTATTGTTACTTCTCTTTGGCAGGGCAAAACTAGATGGAAATGAAAGGCTACTTGAATTTGCAGAGAAGCTGGAGGTTGCTTGTATAGGAACTGTCGAGGCTGGAAAAATGACAAAAGACTTGGCGCTAATCATTCACGGTTCCAAGTAGGTTTTGTTTTTGTGCTTTAAGATCTATACATTGTAAAATATGCAGCCTTTGGTACAAATTCTAAATGTTTACTTTTCTTGTAAATACTTTATGCAGGCTTTCTAGGGAGCACTACCTAAACACCGAAGAATTTATTGATGCAGTTGCAGAGGATCTGAAAATGAGACTTTCTGGCAAACCAAAGTTGTAACCCTTCTGCATCCTTTCGTTGGCCTGGCATTGGCCGATATTTTCATAAATAGTTTTGGCAGAATTCATTAAATAGTTATTCAAATCAGTTGGGCATGACTTTAAGCATTTTATTGAAAAGGAATCAGGCCAAGGGCAGCTCTACACCAATCCAAAATAACGCTTGCATAGTGACAAAATCAGCTTATCATCAGATGGAAGCTCTTTTGTGGAGGATAAAATAGCAGAATAGACAAGTCCAAGGTCAACCCCAAATCATCAAATTCCAGTGCTTCACATGAGGATAAAATCAGGTCTAAATTCAGTGTTTTCTTGGAGGATGAATTGCCAGATCCCAATTATCTTTTGATCAAGTAAAGCCAGCACTCCAACCAGCAGACGGAGGTTGCTTACTAAGTCTAAGCCTAGTGCATGGATGAGGGCTAATATTAGTACTTCATATAGAGCAAAAAAGCACCCACGGGATGAACAAGGAACTCCAACATTTGTATGAGTGAAGATTCAGCCCCTTTGGATTAAGACAGACCTCCAAGAAGTAGCTTGTTTTCCAAGAAATCTTGTTTTTATGAGTG
>LPNX010341445.1:0-11093 GCA_001517045.1 Pseudotsuga menziesii
AACTCAATCTGGCAAACAAACTCAGCCTACTAAGGGTACTCAAACCATTCAAAATGCTCCAAAATTAGATTTACAATATGATATAATCGAAGATTTAAATAAGACACGTGCAAACATTAGTATGTACGATCTTCTTCAAATCTACCCAATGCCTAATAGTCATATTATAAATCCTGCAGTAAGCTCAATTGTTCCTAATGCAAAACAAAATGTTGCTGCAAATAGTTCTAACAATGATCCAACAGCAACTGAGAAAGGAAAAGCAGCAGCTGATAAAGCTTCCTTGATAGGTAAGAATTCTAAATCAACTACACCTCCATTCTTACTTACCTTTGAGATTTTCAATAGGAATGTCCATAATTGCATGGTAGATTCAGGAGCATCCTTCAATGTTATGCCTCTATCTGTATGTAAGAAATTGAATGGAAAATTTGTTCCATCCAATTCACAAATAACTCAATTAGATAGAACAAATGTAAAGGTTGTTGGAGAGATGAAAGATGTCTTAGTCAGGATTGCTTGTAACCTTCGGTTTATCAAATCATTGATATTGTTGTTGCTGATATTCCAGATGCATATGGATTATTCCTAAGTAGGGATTGGTCTCAACAGTTGAACGGTTTCTTTGCTACTGATTGGTCTACATTGTGGTTACCTAAAAACGGAAAATCAAATCAGATAAAAATAAATAGAGAATGGTATATGAAACATACTATTACAGAACTACATGATCCTAGTGAACCTGTTTTATTTTCTGATGGTATTATGGGAAATTACATGTATGAATTAGGATTTGGAAATTTCATGGCTGAAAGTTCTACTCTTTCTGAAAATAATCAGCAATCTGAAATTTGTAATGTAACAGCCATTTCTCCTAACTGTTCACTCAAGGAAACCATTAGTGATGTAAATAATGTAAATATTGTAAACATCATAGAAAGTAAGGTAATTGTACATAGTCCTATTTGGACATTATATTTTGATGGCGCCAAATCTAAGGAAGGAGCAGGGGCTGGTTGTTTATTAGTAGAACCTCAAGGAAATAAAACTTGTATAGCTTGTAGAATGGAATTTAGTTGTACAAACAATACAGTTGAATATGAAGCTTTAATACAAGGATTGAAAAAGGCAATTGATTTGGGCATTAAAGAGTTAATTGTTTTTGGAGATTCCAAGATCATTGTCAGACAGGTTCGTAACTCCATTCACTGTTTATCTGAACATTTACAGAGTTATTAAAAAGAGGTATGGAATCTTATCATACATTTTGATGCATTTAACATAAATTCTGTTCCTAGAAGTCAAAATCAAGAAGCAGATTTGTTAGCAAATGTAGCATCCAAGTTAATTCCTTCAGAAAATCTTACTCCAGATTTCTTTTCTGTTGAATTGATTTTTAGGCCTTCTATACCTGACAATATTTTTAACTGGCGTGTGTTTGACAATGATACGCAGGTATTGAATTTCCTAACGAATGAAGATACTTTTAAAGATGCAGCAATAGATGAAGCCACTCATGACGAAAACCCGCGGGATTTTTCGGTAATTAATGATTTCTGTTCAATTGAAAAAGCTTTCGAACAGGTAAAACCAGTCCCTAATTTAGTACTTCGATTAGAAAAGTTTTTTGATCTACAGGATAAGTTTAGGTCTGTTCCTAATTGTAAAACAAATAGTTCTTGCATGAGATACGAAACCATCAATTTAGGAACAGAATTAAATCCCCAAACTGTAAATCTTGGAATAGATTGTAATCCTATAGAAAAAACAGCTTTCATAAAATTGTTTAAGGATTTCAAAGATATATTTGCATGGACATATGATGACCTGAAAACATTAAATACTCAAGTTATGCAACATATAATTCCAATTAAACAAGAATCAAAACCTTTTCAATAGAAGTTAAGAAAATATCATCCATCATTAGAACCAACAATAAAAAAGGAACTGAATAAATTGTTAGCTGCCAAGATCATTTTCCCTATCAGACATACTCAATGGGTAGCAAACTTTGTTCCAGTTAGGAAGAAAAACGGGGATATTAGATTGTGTGTTGATTTTAGAAATTTAAATAGAGCTTCTGAAAAGGATAATTACCCTATTCCTCCCATGGAACAAATTCTTCAGAAGGTGTCTGGGTCTGAGATACTTTCTCTTCTTGACGGTTTCTCAGGGTATAACCAAATATTGGTTTCCCAGATGATCAATTGAAAACGGCGTTTAGAACTCCATGGGGAACGTATGCCTACCGCAAGATGCATTTTGGGTTAATCAATGCGGGAGCAACATTTCAAAGAGAAATGGATATTGATTTTAGAGGCTTAACCAGTCACTCATTCGTTGTCTATTTGGATGAAGTTACTGTGTACTCTAAACATCGTCTTGATCATCTTAATCATCTCAGAAAAGTATTTGAACGGTGTAGAAAATTTGGAATATCTTTAAATCCTAAAAAAATGAAATTTGTTGTTTCAGAAGGTATCTTACTAGGATGTGTAGTCTCGAAACATGGAATCATGATTGATCCTGAAAGAACACAAGCTATTTCAAAGATTACCTTTCCTTCCAACAAGAAAGGAATGCAGTCATTCCTAGGAAAAATAAATTTTGTTAGGAGATTCATTCCTAGTTTTTCAGAGATCATTCGTCCTTTGCAAAAAATGATTAAAAAAGATGTTGTGTTTAATTGGGGACAAACTGAAAAAGAATCCTTTTAGAAAATTTTAGAAGCTATTTCAGAGGCTCCTAGTCTTCTAAGCCCAGATTTTAATAAGGATTTTATATTATATACCTTTGCTTCTGATATTGCATATGCAGCATTTTTAACCCAGTTAAATCAGCAAAATAATGAAGTCCCAATTTCTTTCATGACTTCGAATTTCAAAGGTGCTGAACTCAATTATCATGAAGTTGATAAACAAGCCTTTGCTGTTTTTAAAGCTGTAAAACATTTTCATCCTTACTTGCTAAAATCTAAAACGAAAGTAATTGTTCCTTATTCTTCAGTCAGAAATTTGTTAGTTCAGAAAGATTTAGGAGAAAAGAGAGCACCTTGGATGACAGCTCTTCAAGAATATGACTTAGAAATCAAACCTTCAACGATAATCAAAGGTCAAGGGCTGTGTAAATTAGCCGCTGAAGCTGTTCATTTGCCTGATGATAAAGCTGAAACTGTTATTGATGAAGCTTTACTTATCAGGGAGATTTATTTTTATCCACCTCCTCAAGATTCCTGGTACACAGACATACGGTTACTTTTGGAAACAGGGACTACCCCTGATTACTTAGAACCAAAGAAGAAAAGGGCACTGAGATTGAAGTCTGCTCCATACTTATTAATCGATAATATTCTCTTTAGGAAAAATTCAGATGGAGTTTACCTTCGATGTTTAGATAAAGATGAAACCGAAAAAATTCTGAAAGAATTGCATTCTGGACCAGCAGGCGGTCATTTTCGTGGGTAGACCACTGCTCACAAAATTCTCAGGGCTGGTTATTATTGGCCTACCTTGTTTCGATATTCTTATACCTTCGTCAGAAAGTGTGAAGAGTGTCAACTTGTTGCAGGAAGGGTGAAAAAATCTGCTTTCCCTTTAGAACCTGTTTCAACTGAAAGACCTTTTCAGCAATAGGGTATCGATATAGTAGGTCCAATAAACCCTCCCTCATCAATGCAACACAAATACATAATAACTGCAACTGATTATTTCACTCGTTGGGCTGAAGCTGCACCGTTAAAAGTTGTGAATACCAATCAGGTTATACTATTTTTGGAATTCTTTATCATAACAAGATTTGGTATTCCTGATTCTCTCGTTTTCGATAACGCGTCATATTTTTCATCAATTGAATTGACTCAGTTTGCATTAGAAAAAGGAATAAGAATCAGATATTCAGCTAATTACCATCCTCATGGGAATGGCTTAGCTGAATCAACAAATAAAAATTTATTAAAAATTCTTAAAAGAACAGTTTCAGTTCACCATCGGAACTGGCATACTGAATTGGTCAATGCTCTTTGGGCAGACAGAGTAATTCCAAAAGCTGCGATAGGTAACTCACCATTTTTCTTAGTGTATGGAACTGAAGCTATTCTTCCACCAAATTTGTTCTTACCTTCGTTACAGTTAGCTCAGTCTGTCCAGGAAGAAGAATGCCCAGCAATGGAAAAAAGAATTAATGCATTGTTAAAATTGGAAGAAGACGGGGAAAAGTCAAAACAACACTTTAACAAACATCAACAGATTGTAAAGTCATGGTTTGACCAATCATTTAGTTCTGATCGAGAATTTCAAGTAGGAAACTTGGTCTTAAAATGGGATAAAGCTCACAAACATAAGGGAGATCATACAAAATTTCAGAAATTGTGGTTAGGTCCTTTTGTTATTTCTGAAAAAATAGGTCCAAGTACTTTTCGACTGCAAACACTTGAAGGACAGTCCGAGACATTCCCTGTGAATGGACTGATTCTTAAAAAATATTTCTGTTGATATTTTTTCTGTCTAAAATGTACATACCTACTTGTTGTTTGTAAATAAATTTGTTTTTCTGTATATAAACTAGCAGACTGGTAAATCAATCAATATTTTCCAAAATCATATATATTAGATTGATTAAAATTTGTGTATATAACCAATCATTTGTAAGTAACAGCTATGACTAATGTAAATAAATAAAGATCAGTTTACTCATCAGTCTTAAAAATTATGATATTAGACTGAAATCTTTTAAAATTTGTTCAGATTGATCAAAATTTCTTGAATCTATAAAGATCTTCATTGTTTCTATTTATAAATTTTTCTCAGATTTTCTTCATCTTGTTCTTTTCCGAAATAGGGATAGCTTATTAAATGCCTTTTTCGAAGCTTGTACTTTTGAAAAACTTTTACAGATCTTTATCATTAGTTTTAGAAAAATTTTATCATTTGAGAACTGTCTAGCATCTGTTCCAGTTAATTAAAAGCTAAAGTAAGAGATGGAAGGTCTCAGTAATGAGCTGGTCCGATCAGAATCACAAATATCACTGGTATGACATTATTAGGAAACTAGTAATGTCTTTTGGTTTTGAAATCAAAAGATAAGGGGTCTCATCACGAGCCAGCTGATTCATTTTCTGGTGATATTAATGACTGACATTGTCGTTTGGTTACCACGCTAGGTAATGATCTCTTATTTTATGAAAATTAAAAGATCAAAAATGAAATTGCAATAAAAGCATAACTTTTGACTGAAGAATAGGAGGTCTCAGTAATGAGCCGGCCTAATCATGATCATCAATGTTGTCCAGAATAACTTCATTTCTGATCACCAGGGTGATGGCTTTTGATTTAAAAATTAAAGGACAAGAGGTCTCATCACGAGCCGGCTTGCTTATTTCAAACAACTCTCGTGAATGATACTATCACATTGGGATACCAAACCCAGATAGTAGTGTTCAGACAGAATTATTGTTTTAAAAAGAAAAGCAAAAGCAAGAAGAAAGAAAATGATTATGCTATGGAACAAATTCTAGAAAGTTTTCAATGAAAAAAGTACTCTATGCTGATGGTACAGGTCATCTTTACTAAGAAGTACTTGCTTTGGCTAAGATATTTGTAAGTTTATCCCTAATCAAATTTCTGTTTTAAAATATGGAATATTTCTGAGTTATATTTATGAATATGAGAAAATGGTTTAATATGCATAAAGGATTTTTTATTATTTTCAACAGGTGTTGAGATTTCATTTTTTATCATCTTGTTTAAGCAGAGATAACTGGTTCACCCAGGTCGTCACCATTTGTTGGCAGCCAGCAACAACCTCTCCATCTCATTAAGAACTGAAGAGAGATCAGCTCTCCATGTGATTTATCAACGGAAAATTATGAAAGAGCACCTTCAGAATCATTGATTCTGAAGGTACTCTCAATCAAAAGAAAGTGATATAATTATTCTAGAGATGAAAGAAATTCATTTATAAACTTGACCTTTAAAAAAATGTTAGCAGTCTCATAAATTTTTATGAGTTTATGAAAATCATTAAAAGAAATTTATGTGGTTTAAAAGTTTGAAATAATGGGTCGAGAGAAATTCAATAAAACACATGCTATGTTGAGTAGGGTATTATTGGTCCTAAGCCATGAAACTAAGGGTCATTTTCAAATGTTTTTTTATATATATGATACCATACTACGACATTTTGTAAATAATATAGTTAATGGGTAAATAATGTTTGTATAGAAAATTCTTACTTATGATAGCTTATCATTGAGATATGTATCGATAAGATATTTGGAAGATTTTAAACTTAGTCTTGTACATACATAGCATAGATACATAGCATAGATATTAATCTAGCTATTTTATCAAAGCATTGGGATATGAAAGTGCGATTTTATTACCTTGCATACCACAACATAACATGATTAAAAGAGAGATGACTGTTAGGATTAGCTGGCCATGCAGTAAGCCAATTGTCAAGTTAAATAAACGATTATTCATTTGGATTAATGAGCTTGTATGAAAACGTGGCTTACACCTCTTAATAGATCGACAGTTGTATGCATATGGAAATATCGTATTGACAGTGTTAAATACTAAATGTCATTTCGACTTACATCGTTGTACCTGTTAATTATGAACCACTGTCAATAATCAATGGTTGAAATGATGATTCTATCAGTCACCGTATTTCTGGTTCACCAAGTTAGTGGTTATTAATAACAGTCATGGTTAAGCGTAGATAAACTGGCATAAATCGTGGTATATTGTGATGGTTGCAACGCTTATCACTGCTTAAAAATCCCACTAAAATGGCAGGTTCAGAGATTGTATCTCCGATTAGATTTGAAGCATGCAAAAATAATCCATCATGTCGTGTGTTTGGATACCATCATAGTTCTGAAGGAAGTGTACCTTGCTTCCTGGAGTAAGTGTCTCTTCAAAATTAATTCCCTCTTTCTTATAGAAACCTCTAGCCACAAGACTTTCCTTACTTCTATCAGCGACATATTTTATCTTGCAAATCCATTTGTAAGATACCACATGCTTGCTTTCTGGTTTGAGTACTATATCCCAAACATCATCATAACATCTTCCATGAGATTGTCTTGTCAGATCATCAACATATCCTAGTCTTCTGCATTCAACTTTGAAGGTTGGAACCCACCTTACTCTTGGTAAAGTCTCGATGAGAAAATATGCTAAGAAGAATCACAGGAAATAGATATTGCTACTAAGATAATTCCCACAAGAATACATAGGAAAAATAGAGAGAAGAAAAGAGATTGAATCACATAAATGAAGAGATGAATATTGGAGTGTATCCTTCAATATGATGAATAATAGTGTACATAAATAGTACATCCCTCATAGTAAAATCGAGTTGTGTGGAGACAACTCATAAAGCTCAGAAAGGCTGACTTACAAAATATGATAAACCCCCATAGGTGGCTAAAACACATCCCAAATCAGTCAAGGACCTCACAAATTAGAAAAGCATGAGCGATTTGTCAAGAGTGATAGATAAACATGATAATCCTAGAAAATGGAGAGAAAATCATGGAGGATGGGTTGTCAACAAAAGATACAAGTTTCCTAGTTAACTAGCTTTACCTTATCCACAAAAAAAGCAGGATAAAAGTAGAATAAGGAAGAACCTGCAGGAAAGAATAGTTACTAATTATGGATGTCCAGAAAGTGGTCAAGATCAACCCAAAATAAAAAATAAAACATTCATAGGGTGTATATGGAATGTGTTGAATTTAAGGTGCAAGTGGATGCCAACTAATTAGCTAGTGGGTAGGAATTTAATCAAATAATGATTAAATATTTTATCCCAAGTTATGAGTGTGTTTAATATATTCCAACACCCCCTTTTAAGTCTAAGTTTATGATGGCATGTAAAAAATATAGGTGTATATAGGGCCCAACAACAAGGCTATGGTCACCCTTTAACAATTATTATGTCCAGAAAAGTGAGGAAAGAGGAAAAATCATATGGGGAAAATCCTCCGTCAAGAAAGGACAAGGCACAAATTTTGAAATAATATGTATTCAAAATATCTTTATCTTAACTTGAATAATATTAATGAATTGCTTCTGAATGAAATATTTTATGAATAGATCATGAACTCCATGATCGTGCGTTAGAGTGTAGAACCCGCAAGAAGGAAGAGGAGAGACTCTTGGTATCTCATCAATTGATGAAGTAGGAGAATTATCTAAATTATTCTTCCTGCTGTAAAAATATTATATGCAAACACAACCTGAAATGGAAAAGAGATCTGTGCATACTCCTTCTCAAAGAGTACATAATTTAAGACATGTTATTACACACTCAATTCCCTGAATAGTTGCAAAATTGTGATGTGAATCACATGTCAATCTTCCAATATGATGTAGCACCTTCCCAGATCTGATATGAGGATGATAAAAATATGATATATCATAAAAATTAGAATATGTAACAACAAAGACAAAGGATTCAGTGACTCCATGAGGATATAGGGCTAGACTAGGAAAACTATGAGCAACTGAGAAAAATTGATAGGTGTAAAAATATGAATGATGGATGGACATGAGATCTGAACCATATTTTTTTAGAACACATCCAAAAATGTTTAATATAATTCTAAATATGACTAACGTCATGGATAACCAACCATTGAAAGATAGGAAATACTTCAAACCATGTAAGATGAGTAACACTGCATAAGAGACCAATGAGGAATCAACCAGTGAACTTGGGATTTGTATAGTCTTAGGATTATTCATAGGCATGGTAGATGGTATGGATGGTGGTATTATTTGTGTCATGACATGCATATCAGCCTGCAAATAATATTCTAATCATATATATAATCTTGTGAATGAAATGAGGAAGAGATGCTCAAAGACAAGTCAGTATCTAGTGAAAAATCACAATTTTTGGGAGATGAATCTAGGAGACTGATAGGAGGATTATCAAAGAAAGGGTATGATATTTATGGATCTGATATTTTGGCCCAGGAAAGGGTCATAAGAAGGAAGTGTGCACGTGTAACCAAGGAAAATGCACAACGTGCGCGACAGAAGCAAAGGATTATCACAAAGGACAAAAAGGGCCCGCGAAGGCAGAACGGAGAGGTGCGCGGCAAATGAAAGGCAAGCACAGAAGTGTGCAAGGGGAAAATAGATAGAAAGAGACAGATGCAGAATCCAGATCAGGGCTGTATAAGATGATGTAATCCTACAGCTATGCACGTATGAGAAGATATTTGTAATTCAGCCCGATAGTGCCTCATGTCAAGTCATTATCACCATAGTTGTAACCAGAGGGGTGGCTGATGGTGATAGTAATAGATTGCTGAGATGCAGTTGACCCTTCATAGCCATGTAAATTATTATAAATAGGAGGGATGCAATGGTTAGAAGGTTGGTCTGTAAGGTTTTCGTTGATCCCTGTTCAGTTTTCAGTATTATTTTTCTATTCAGCGGTAATCCATGGAGGGGGATGTCGGTTATGTTGTAATGTAATAGCGATTAGAAGAGGATTAGACTCAGGATTAGTATGGTAGCATTAGAGGGGCTGTTGAGCCATGGATTTGACTGCAGTGTGAGGAGACCACTAGGAGTAGGAGTAGAGTAGAAGAGCGAACCAAAGATCATGAGAACTATAATTCTGAACTTAAAAACATATCTCACGATCAGTCTGCATCTCATAAACTACAAGGTGTTATATCCTTTCTCATGCCAGATGAAGAGCACCTTGGTGGTTTTTCCCATATGGGTTTCCATGTTATTTCTTATGTTTGAATGAATGGTTGATGTGGTGAATTTTTATGTGATTGATTAATAGTTTATTTCCGTATAATGTTAAATGTGTTTCATTCTCTGTTAGTTTCTTGCAATTGGTAACTAGATGAAAAAAATACCTTGCTGAATTGAAACTGTATATATACCATTATGTATAATTCCTGTTATGAATCCTAACTTAAGTTGTAGATCCAATTGACATGAATAAGTTGTGATGCACGAGTTGCACCAGCTATGACATGTAAAGGAAAGTCAGGTCACGCGTGATGACATAGAGTTGTGCTCAGTCACACAGAACCAAATCCTCTGTCCAGCCATCTTGCTGCCTTTGTTGAGCTCCTTGGCTGTAAGCCAAGGGACTATACTTCCCTGACAATCATGGAAACATGGTTCCACCAGTTACCCATCTATGATATATCTCAGGTGAGACTACGCCTGCTTTGTAGGTGTTGTTTATGGGGATTTCTCTATCGAGCAGGTATCTCAAGTAGTTGTTGGATCGGCGGGCTGTGCAAAACTTGGGTCACACGAGTAGGGAAAAGTGGCCAAAAAATGGTTCCATTACCGGGACCTCTTGATCAAATCAGGGAGATGTTGTGGCACCCAATGAAGGAGGAGATAGAAGACTGGCTGGATGCTAAAATGATGGTGTTTGCACAAGAAGAAAGCACAGGAACATGGTTCAGCGCATAAAGATGGTTATATGAATACATATACTCTGATATTTATGAGATCTTCTTTGGTGAGTTCCTCATTCTACTACATGAATGGTTAGTAGGATTGGCATCTAGGCAGACCAATTTCTAGACCAGGGAGATTAGCGAGTGGAGCGACCAACTGGTTCAGCAGGTAACCAGTCTAAGTAACGCTGTCTCTAGAGCTGTTGATTTTTGGGTTGATAGTATATTGCAAGGGTATATTACTGATTTTGCAGTAGATACTATAGCTTCATATAGTGAAGCCGAAAGAAATTTCTTCCAAAGACCTGTTGGCCCGATTTTCTGAATCTAGGCCAATAAGGAGGTTTTGTCCACACAATCAGCTTAAAGCAGCATCCGGTATGTTTGGTTTAACAAAACCTTGCAGGTTGTGGTCCTGCTACCAGCTAGTTTGTCTCTTAAGGAGAAATTAAAACCAACAAAATCTAACCTACTTTAATGTTTACTTTACCTATATATCTAAATATCCTAAGGTTGCTTTCTTAAGGAAAGACTTCGATTTTTGGGGAGTTTTCTAAATATGAAAACTTAAGTAAAATATATAAAAAGATTTAACAATTGCTAATTAAACTTGAAAATAAAATTAAAATTAAATTATTTT
>LPNX010341445.1:12042-64188 GCA_001517045.1 Pseudotsuga menziesii
TTAAGTAGAAATTGACTGGCCTGATTCGAGGCATCCTAGAAAGTTCTTGACCATTGATAAAAATCCAGCTCGCAACCAAATAGCCACATCTCCATGTCAGCGTATAACCATGTCCTGAATTTCTAGAAAAAGGTAAAGGTTTTTATAGTTTAGTTTTTGCATAGATAGGGTTTATACTTATAATATAAAAGTTATATAGTGAGTATTGGTTTATGCAAAGGTTTTTGGTTTGTTCTTTAGTTAATGAACATTCCATCCCTTAACTCAAAGAAATAACATCATCTATAAGCCTAAACAAGAGGTTTTAGATTTATCCAGCTTTGACTGTTGAACATGACAAGTTCAAACTTTAGCTATATAGAAAAGAAACAAAGTTTATAATAACAATATATGGAAAGAATGAGTCATGCAGTACCTTCTCTAGTAAAAAACTTTAACAATAAATGATTACCCTAGCTTTGATTTTACTGCTGACGAATTTAAATTCTTGGGCCTGAAACTGGAAATAAAAGTTACCTGTAAAAAGACCTGTAACAAGAATCATCATTTCACTGCATTAGCTTCAAGAGATAAGTAAGCCTCGGGCATGAACTAAAGTTCCTTCATTTAAGCAGGAGACAAAATTTAGTAAATAGTAAACAAACAGTTGTTTCCAGCTCATACTATTTCAAATCTTTACTTACTAAATAAATCTTTCAGTAATTCATTTTGAATGCAGATAGTAAAGAATGCAAATTATAAAAATTAATTAACGAATTTGTTTCAGTTTCTAGATTAGACCCTCTAGGATGTTAACTGTTAGCAGTTAAGTTAATCTCTTTATCGATGATTTTAAACATTAATTGTCGCAAGAAAAATTTAAATTTTTATGAAAATTTGGAGTATTACATATGGTATCAGAGAACACGTTCAGACACTAAGCCTGAATGCGGCTCAACCTGAGTAGACAAATAGTAAATAAAATGCATGCGTACTAATTTATTTATTTTCTTGAAATGTTATTACCAGAAAAAATTTCTGAGCTAGAACTGCAGGTATGGAAAGACTTGAGGAATATGCAGACGAAGGGTCCTTGTTAAATGAACAAAGTAATTCTAGAAGAGAACCAGTTAAGGAAGAAATAACTAACAACTCTTCAGAATTACAACAAACTGTTAAAGAATTAAGAACTGAAATGGAAATAGTTAAAAAAGAGAATGAAAGAATTCTAAGAGCTCAAGAGGAGTTGAACCAGATACTAATGGAAAATTTTTAGAGTGAAGGGAAAGATAAACATATAGGATCTGAAAATACATCCTACCAACATAAAAGTAAGAAGTCCAAATAGTCTAAAATTGAAAGTAGTTCGTCCTCCGAAATTTATGGTGACTCACACAGGAAGAATTGCCAGTACTCTAGTGATATCAGTGAGGATAATTACCATTCTAGAAAAAGAAAATTTAAGCCTTATGAGGAAATTTCAGGAGAATTTAAGAAGATAAAACCACCAACTTTCAACGGTGAAATTGAGAAAGTAGGGGAAGCTGAAGCATGGCTGTCTGGAATGAAGAAGTATTTCCAAATCTATAATTACTCCAACCAGCTAAAAGCAAGACTGGTCATTTACAACTTAACTGGAAAGGCAAATATCTGGTGGCAGGATTTAAAACAAGTAAAAGGTATTAAGGAAAAGAACATTAACTGGAGTACCTTTAAAAAATAATTTAAAAATAATTTTCTATCGGAACAGTATTATGAAGAGCGAGCTAAATATGAAGTTGGGAACTATGAACATGAAGGAATTAAATAGTAATTTTTTAAGTTTACTACATTACGTGCCTTACATTGTGGACGAGAATCCCAAGTTGCAACGTTTTCTGATTTGTTTACCTTTTCACATTAAAGATAGAATTGAATACGATAATCCTAAAACCCTTGAGGAAGCTATGCAAAAGGGAAAAAATTTCTATGAGCAGAACCGAAAAAGGGAAAGCATGCAAAAGTAGAAGGCCAAGAGGTCTAATAATTTTCAACATAAAAATAAGGGTTTTACATCTAACTGCAATTTTGGGAATAATAACACACATAAATTTCCTAATAAGAATTTCCAAGGAAATAAACGTAACTCACAGTCAAACCCTAATGGCCCTAGAAATAAAGAACATGCTAATAATCACAGCAACTACGTTAAGAATAATGAACGTAAAGAACCAATAAAGTGTTGGGATTGTAATGGACCTCATTATGCATCAGTCTACCCTAACAGAAACAAGACTGTCAGAAACATTCATACAGTGCAGGAAGGGATGATTGTTGGTGACTTAGCAACGGAAATGCCCAGGATCAACGCGGCACTGGAAAACAAGCAGGCTGCTTATCAAACTTCCATGGTGGAAGTATAAGGTAAGCTGAATCAAACACCCATTTCTATCTTAATTGAACCAAGGGATAGCTTGATTTATGTTTCTCTTAGTTTAGTAGAAAAATGCAATTTATCAGTAGAAAATTTTGCAAATTCATGGCTAGTTCAACTAGCTACAGGAGCAAAAAGAAAAGTGATTAATTTTGTAAAAGACTGCACTATATTTATGAATCAGTTTGAAGCTTCTATGAAGCTAAATGTACTTCCTTTAGGCTCTTATGACGTGTTAATTGGTATGGACTGGATAGAACAACATAGAGTAGTATTGAACTAATTTGATAAAACTTTTACATCCGTAAATAATGAAGGAGAAATAGTAACCATAATAGGAATTCTTAGGAAAACAGCTATCAGACAAATCTCTTCCTTGCAATTAAAGAGAGATGTTTGAAAGGGTTGTAAATCCTTTGCTGTAACTGTAACTGACGAAGAACATATTAATAATGAAGATAAACTAAAACTGGATGATATTCCAATCCTGATGGGGTATTCGGATGTATTTTCAGAAGAAATTCTAGGACTGCCTCGGAAAAGGGAATTAGATTTCACTATTGAGTTGGTACCTAGTGCAATGCCCAGCTCAAAATATCCTTATCGAATGAATATATTGGAACTAAATGAATTAAAATCACAGTTAAAGGAAATTATTGATAAAAATAATATAATACCAAGCGCATCTCCTTGGGGAGCACCTGTCATTTTTCGTTAAAAAGAAGGACGATACTCTACGCTTATGCATTGACTACCGTTAACTTAATAAAATGACCATTAAAAATAGATACTCGTTTCTCTGCATAGATGATTTATTTGATCAGCTACACAAAGCAACTATATTTTCAAAGATTGACTTACTATCTCATTACCATCAAGTCCGGATCAAAGATGAAGACATTTTTAAGACAGCTTTTAGGGCCAGATATGGTCACTATGAGTTTGTTGTAATGCCATTTGGGCTCACTAATGCCCCAGATGTCTTCATGTGTTTAATGAATAATGTATTGCATAAGTATCTCGATAAATTCATAATGGTTTTCATTGATGACATTCTAATTTATTCTAAGTCTATAGAAGAACACGAGGAGTACTTAAAAATTGTTTTACAAGAGTTAAGGGAACATCAACTTTATGCTAAATTCAGTAAGTGGGATTTTTTTAAATATAAAATACAATACTTGGGGCATGTAATAACCAAAGAAGGGATCTCGGTCGATCCAGAAAAGATAAAAGCAATTGAAAAATGGCCGGTCCCAAAGGATGTGACTGACGTGCGATCATTCATGGGGATTACCGATTACTATCGAAGATTCATTGAGGGATTCTCAAGAATCACAAATCCCATAACTTCTTTATAGAAGAAAGGAAAGAAATTCAAGTGGAATCAAAAGTGTGAAGAAATTTTTAAGAAATTAAAAACATTATTAACTACTGCACCAATCTTAAGAATTGTTGATCCTAATAAGGACTTTGTCGTATGCACTGATGCATGCAACGATGGTCTGGGTGGGATCTTAACTCAAGGACACGTAATTGCATACGATTCTAGGAAGCTTAAAATTCATGAGAAAAACTACTCTACTTATGATTTAGATTTTCCTGTTGTCATACATGCTTTGAAGATCTAGCGCCATCACTTAATAGGAAGAAAATTTATGTTAATGACTGATAATAAGGGTTTAAAATATTTGTTGGATCAACCAAATTTAAACGCAAGGCAAGCTAGATGGCTAGCTTTCCTTAGCGAGTACAATTTCAAGATCCAACATATTAAGAGAAAAGAAACTAAAGTCATCGATGCTCTAAGTAGAAACACAAGACTGAACTTTGTGGTAGCAATCAGCACTTATAAAACAGATTTAGAAGATCAGCTGGAGGAAGGAGTAAAATTGGATGAAAATTATCAGAAATTACAAGCTAAAGTGAAAGAAAATTTAACTAAAAGTTTAAGTACATGGTATAGTCTAAATGAAAAAGGATTTTTACTTTATAAAAACAGGTTGTATATACCTAATGTACCTAAAATTAAGCTGTTGATTTTAAATGAAATACATAAGAATCCTTACTCAGAACATCCTAGTTATCAAAATACTATAACCATGTTATGGAAAGATTATTTTTGGCCAACCATGAAGAATGAACTAGCAGAAGAATTGCCAAGTGCATTGAATGTCAATAGGTTAAGAATGAACACCATCATCCAGCCAGTTTACTACAACCATTACCCATCCCTAGTTGGAAATGGGAAATAATCAGTCTTGATTTTATTACAGGTCTACCTATAAATCTGAATCTGAATGATTTGATAATGGTAGTCGTCGATAAACTCAGTAAAGAAACTCATTTTATACCAGTAATGACCACCTATAAGGCTGCTAATATTGCTGATATATTCATGAAACAAATATTTTGTTTAGATGGGATACCGAAAGTTATAATTTCTAACAGAGACCCTAAGTTTATGGGCAATTTCTCGAAGTCCTAATTTAAAGGCTTGCATACTACTTTAAATTTCAGTACATCTTTTCACCCCCACAAGGATGGACATACTGAAAGGGTGAATCAAATATTGGAAGATATGTTAAGTATGTATGTTAAAGAACAGCCAGGTAAATGGGAGGATTACTTACACCTGGTAGATTTTGCTTATAACAATCACTACCAAGCTTCAGCAAGATACAGCCCATTTGAAATTTTGTATGGAAGAAAGTACAATACCCACATCTCATGGAGTAACCTAGTTGACAGGTTAGTACTAGGACCTGAGCTATTAAAGGAGATGAAGTTAATTGTAAAGCAGGTGCAAGGTAATTTAAAGGTTGCACAAGACAGATAGAAAAGTCAAGCAGATCTTAAACGAACTCAGAGAGAGTTCGAGGTGGGTGAACATGTTTTTATAAAGGTAAGGCCTAAAAAGAGTTCTTTGAAGTTAGGAAGTTATGCTAAGTTGGCACCCCGATATTGTGGGCCCTTTGAAATACTGTCCAGAATGGGATAGGTGGCATATCAACTGGATTTACCGCCAAATTTAAAGGTTCATAATGTGTTTCATATCTCTATTTTAAAAAGATATGTACATGATGCTACTCATGTTATAAATTGGAATGATGTGCAGGTGGAACCCGAAGGAGATTTTCAGGTGGAATCTAATTGTATCCTTGACATGAGGGAGATCTTGCTTCGAAATCGCACCATTGGACAAGTGAAGGTGCAATGGAAGCACCTTACTCCAGAAGAAGCCACCTGCGAATTAGAGAGTCATATGCGGGAAGCATATCAATTCTGTTCCAGGGAAACTCTGAGGATGATGAATAAAATAACATCGAGGACGATGTTATATTTAAGGGGGTGTGTATGTCACATACCCCAAATTGCAAAAACATTTTAACTTTTGGGAGACATTATGTTTTAATTTTATTATAAAGTTTGTAATTATTGACCAAGTAGTGTCAAGGATAATTGTATTTAATTGCTGAATATTTTATTAATTAATAAATAAAAGATGAGACAACAGCTTAAGGAGGATGTTAAATGAGTGTCTACTAGCCACTTGGTGGAATAGGCTGGGTTAAGATTAGATTGACACTTGGCAGCATCTTCAAACTACTTCTAGTTGTTGCAGGAGGCAACTTCCCTATTTTTGTGGTCATGTTCCCCAAGAAAGTGGAACAAGAGCAAGTGGCTCATTAAGTGAAAACTGACCCAAAATACCTAGGCATGCCAATAAAACTACCCATCAAATTCAGATGAGGCTGCTCAATCATTACTTGTGAAATTTCTGAGTGAAATTAGTCCACAAGAAGTTCAATGGAGGGGGACATGTAGAAGTGTTTGAGTGGGAAAGTGTTGATTTACTGAACTAGTACGTTATTTTTTGGCTGAGTTCTTACTGCTACAGGAAGAATTATTACTGTTGATTACTCTGTGGAGTTTCAGGGGTTTCTAAACCTATTCTCTCACCCAGTGCTTTCAACCAGGTGGACCAGTAGAC
Organism: Pseudotsuga menziesii; assembly: GCA_001517045.1. Lineage (NCBI taxonomy): Eukaryota > Viridiplantae > Streptophyta > Pinopsida > Pinales > Pinaceae > Pseudotsuga > Pseudotsuga menziesii. The sequence continues at coordinate 18,429 of LPNX010341445.1, forward strand.
AGGCTCGAGGGTCCTAATATTTGCAGCTCAGTTGTCTTCACGAGTTGGTTGGGAGGAACGAGTTCCTTATGTTGTTGTCTCCTCTGTTATATTACCAGGTTCTAAATATTATTGTAATTTCCTTTATGGAAGCATGGGAACTGGAATGTATGAATTTAGGAGTTAATATATTTATATGACTGCTTCTTTGGTTTATTAAAATTAGTAGTGAAATCTTTTACTGTTCAAAGATAGATAAATTCTAGTGAGATATGTATTAGAGTAAATGATTTAGGGTTAGTTTAAATTTACTAATGAATGAATTGTGTGACTGTATTTTTCCACACCTTCAAGAAGGTAGTATTCTAGTACAGTAGGTTAAATTAAGTTTGATGATCAAATCAAATCAAAATGTGCAGGAATAAGATTTTTTTTTTTTAGAGTTATTTAAACATAAACTACTATAAAAGAAGGTCTCTTAAAAACCAGTACACAATTTGTGTAACTGTGTTCTTTTTAACACAGTAATAACCACTATCTTTAAGCTTAACCTATTATAAATACATATAATTCTTAACTATTTCAAAAACAGAAAAATAACGTAAATAGGAACAAATTAGATTCTATAAATAGTAAATGAAATTATAGTAATAAATTAGGTTTTGCAAATAACAAATAAGTAATTTCAGTAATACTATAAGCAAAACATTAGATATCAAATATATCAAAGTAAAAACAACAACAATGCAGAGTTTTATTTTAAAAATAAAAATACAAACCCTAATTAAGGAAAACTGTCAACCAAGTCTTTTCTTCTTTCCTCTTTCCAGAATAGGGTATTTATAGTTTTATCCATATCCTAAATAATCAAATTCTTCATTATATAATTATAATATCTATATTATAATTGCCCTATATTAAACAGATTTTACGTAGAAATAGAGTTTAGACTGTTTATCATTTATACACTAAAATAAAATAAAGAAAGATAAATTAAATTTTCTAAATCAAATTTACACAGTCGTGCTTGGGTTGTAGTGACAAACCCTTTTCCTTCTATTATTTCATAAATAAATATTTATACTAAAAATAAAACCCAGAAACTAGTTTTCACTTTAAAAAGTCCACATAATAACCTCATTTTAATAAAAATCAAAATTATTGACCTTTACAACATGGAAATCCTTTCATCTTATTTTATCAAATCATTCACGAGATACAGGTAAATAGAAACAAGGTTCTTTAAAATTTCATTAATCTAAGATTAAACAAACTAAAATATCCAACACAAAAAGCCATGATGTCCAAGTCTGTCAAGGACTTCTTTCTACACAGGCCGGTGCACCCATTTTACTGTCAACCATTACAAGTTAAAAACAAAAATGTTTATAAACAGCAAAACCCTAAGAAAAATATAAGCAATCGAGCAGAACAGTTCTATGGCCACACGGCCTTTCCAAACAAAGCATTGTTCAAACGCAGCTATGGCAAGGGAGCTCAAATCTCAGTGAGACAATATCTTCCAAACCCCATACATCATGATAGAAGAAGCCTCAGGCATGCAACCGAGGCTTACCAAGTCGTATTAGAAGCATGGAGCCTTTTTCCTGAAGTATCCTATGTCTTCCAGCTCACAGTAGTGAAATTTTACCTGTAGAAGAAGTCTACACAAGAAATTGAGAAATGTCAAGTTCTTTTAAAAAAAAACTTGTTACAATAAAGAATTTATATGGCATTTTGCAGAAGGAGTTAAATGACTTACCTGGAGATTTTTTTTATCCTCAGCTGCATAGTAATTTGTTTTGCACAACAACCCTGGCCAAGGAAAACTTCTTACCTGGCGGCTGGGCAGGAGAAATACAACCTAAGAATCTCAATGAGAGTGAGAAAGCACACAGTAAAAGTCACGGCAAGACCAAATCTCCCTACAGTCAATGAAATCCACAAGGTAAGCCATGATTTTTAGAACCAGAAACAACACTGCTATCAATCAGAGGATTCAGCTTGGATGATACGCGGGTTAAGTCACTCACAGAGCTAGGCATTGGCATCGAAGGCTATCACTCATAGAGCCAAATGATAGCATTAGAGGCCCATGAGGCCATGAGCCTAGCGACATTGCTCACAGCAGCGAAAGGTTGGGTAAACAATGCGAGAATTTAGGGTTTGAACAATTATGTAGTAGGGTTTTCCAACACATAAACCCTATCCACTAACAGTTAGCCACGTGGTTTCCAATTCAACTTAAATTTGGTGGGTATTGCTCTATAGTTTCCAGAGCTTGGGTAAAACCTGCAAAAATGTTACACATAACCTTTGTTAATATTTTGATTAAAAACATATAAACACAAGATTTTTAAATATAGAGATGCTTTAGCATAGTTTTATAAAGGTTTTTATAGTTTAGTTTTTGCATAGATAGGGTTTATGCTTATAATATAAAAAGTATATAGTGAGTATTAGTTTATGCAAAGGTTTTTGGTTTGTTCTTTAGGTAATGAACATTCCATCCCTTAACTCAAAGCAATAACATCATCTCTAAGCCTAAACAATAGGTTTTAGATTTAGCCAGCTTTGACTATTGAACATGACAAGTTCAGACTTCAGCTATATAGAAAACAAACAAACTTTATAATAACAATATACGGAAAGAATGAGTCATGCAGTACCTTCTCTAGTCAAAAACTTTAACATTAAATGATTACCCTAGCTTTGATTTTATTGCTGACGAATTTAAATTCTTGAGCCTGAAACTAGAAATAAAAGTTACCTGTAAAAAGACTTGTAACAAGAATCATCATTTCATTGCATTATATTCAAGAGCTAAGTAAGCCTCGGGCATGAACTGAAGTTCCTTCATTTAAGGAGGAGACAAACTTTAGTACATAGTAAACAAACAGTTGTTTCCAGCTCATACTATTTCATATCTTTACGTACTAAATAAATCTTTCAGTAATTAATTTTGAATACAGATAGTGAATAATGCAAATTATAAAAATTAATTAACAAATTTGCTTCAGTTTCTAGATTAGACCCTTTAGGATGTTAACTGTTAGTAGTTAAGTTACTCTCTTTATCGATGATTTTAAACATTAATTGTCACAAGAAAAATTTTAAATTTTTATGAAAATTTGGAGTATTACATGATCTCTTATCCAAATATGATCTTCAACAACCTTCTACATTATGATCATTCGGACATAGATTGTTTATGTGTACCCCGCCATCTAATGAGCGTAGCTTTCAGCACAAAGTCCAAGGCGGACAATCGTCACTGATTTTGTAATTTTTGCTTCAAATTCTATTAGAAAAGATGCAAGGTTAGGCAAACCTTCATATGTAGGGTGATATATTTCCTCGGCTCCTACCCTTCGCATAGATCTTGTAATTCTTGCACATCTTCTCATGGAAGCTTCATGCAGGAAATTCTACCAATTTTCTAATGCTTCACCTAAATCGGATGTACATGAGCTAACAATCCTCCAACTCATATTTCCATTAATTGTTGGGTTTATATAGTCATCTTTAGAAGACAAGAAGTTATATATGTGATCCAAGTAATCACCTTGTCCTTCACTGTTTACTAGTTTGACATATCTATGTCCTTCCAGCAGATCAATTGGTGTAACCACCCTTATCTCTAAGTCTTCAAATGATGGGATTATTCTCTTAAAATTGATGATGGTCTAATTATCTATCACCTAGTCAATCCCTAAAAGTGTAAGATATGGGTTTGTATCATCAACAATGTTGATCACTTCAAGGTCTACATATGTCCCCAGACCTTCTACCTCGACAGGTACTTGAGTTAGTCGATCAATTGGTAGAATCAATTGGTAGAACCTTCGATTGATTTGCTATCCTTAATTGAAAAGGAGACCAATCCAGTCGCGTCTTGTTCATGTTTTACCATGTCTACCTATTCAAGATATTGACATCAAATCCCATATATAAATGATATAGTTCATGTCATAGTCTCCTATATGTGTATTCATTCACAACTCGTGACCAGTTTTTAATCCTTTCCCAGCATGGTTAACTCTTTGTTTAGGTCGCAACTCTTCTAAAGTTTCTTCTATGAGTGCTGTCAATTTTGCTCCAACATGTTTATCATGGATTAGTGCTAAGAAACTTATGAAAAATTATTTGAGCTTACTAACCATTCTTGGTTGTTTCTTGCTGAGTATTAGACAACCTTTCAGGCATCTCTCTTACTTGTTGAAGATGTTGAAGAATACCTTCTTTTTTGTCTGGACATCGAGGGGTACTTTCTTTTGTGTCGCTGGTAGCACTAGCAGTTGTCCATGTTGTGCGTTCGGGTCTTCTCTAGTCGCAGCACCTCCCCTTATGACGATAGTAATGTTTGCCTCTCTTGGATCGACATAAATCATATGGATTTTATGGTTGGGGTTCGAATTAGGATTCTGCACAGGGTTGGTATTTTCCAAAGTTTGAGTCTGCCACTTTGCAATCAATTGTGGACATTGTTCGACAATATGATAAAATGATTTACAATACAAACAGGTCTTTAGGACTTACTACTGAACACTCAGTGGAGTTGCAAAGGATTACTAGACTACATCTCTCACCCAGTACCTCTACCAGGTGGACCAGGAGACAAGCTCGGGGGTCCTGAGAATTGGAATCCATCTTTTCTCCAAGAGTTGATTGGGAGGAACAGGTTCCTTAAGTTGTTGTCATGTCATCTATATTTTTAGGTTCTACTTGTTTTATTCAGCTATTTAAGTATTCATTGTTATCTAGAAAGTTTAAGATTAATCAATGATATGGTATGCTTCTGTTCATATTGTTGCTAGGGTTCGTTAGGAGAAATGTTTATGTTGTGAAATGATAGTAAGTTCTGAACTAGCTAGATTAGGGTAAATGATTAGAAGAATATCTAATCTAATTGATAGATAGAAAGAAAATACCTAAACTGTATTTTTCCACACCTTTTATAAGTTAGTACTCTAGTACAGTAGGTTAGTTTAATTTCAGAGAAAGATTTCGAATGAAGTATGCATGCATATGAAATTCTTAACTTCTACAGGTTCATATGTATAAATTGTTTGTATGCTTTCTTTTATACTTTTCATTTAGTTAGAGTACTTGAACAAAATAAATAGAAACAATTAGGAAAGAGCTAAGTGTATAAAACACTAGTCTGTGTAATGATTTACACAAAAAAATAAAAATTATTATTATAAGTCTAATATTTTAATAATAAACAGATAATATATAAACAGGAAATTAACAAAACTAAGATAACTTAAAAGAAACACTATACAAGGCTAAACTTTTACCAAATTAATTCATCTAACTAAAAATGCAAACTAGGGTAAACCAAGAATGAAATACTAACTTTGTAATTATCTTAAGAAGAATTAAGGTTTGTAAAATAACCTATTTAAAAGAGTTGTTCTTTTCATATTAAAAATAAATTCAAAATCTATCTACTCTATTCCATACAACCATAAGCATCAATTAGATGATTATATGGAGTTACATACTTTATCCATGAGTAACTATTAAAAAAAACTAACAGTATAATTTCAATCTCAGATATTACAGGAAAGAATTAAGTTATTCAGCCAATATCTTTTCCTCTATTTTATAAAATACAGAAATCATTACTGATATTAATAACTAAGTTACTATTTAAAAACCCCGCTGTTAGAAACCCTCCGGATATAATTTACTTAAAAGAAAACAAACTAACTAGAAATTTACTTAACCCCAAACCTCTGAAGGGTTAATTACAACAAGAATAATTAAAGTACCAAAATATATATAAATATATTATCAAAACAGAGTTACAGTCAACCAGCTTCAAGCTATAAGTAATCATTTAAGACCAAAAACTGAACTAAAATAGTTACGGCCCTATGGCCTTTTTACATTACAATTCAAGGCTTAAAATCCTGTTCAAAAAGTATCATCACTACAAACAAGATTTACAACAGACAAGATAGTAGTCTCGGCTATGAAAGCCCTAACCCATCTTTGTTAAAACAGCCAGTAGAGCTTCTTAAAATTTTGAACCATGCATCATGTAACGGCCCCTGGCCCGTCCAAGCTTTTACGTTACAATATATCATGGCCAAGCTAAAGAACCATTAAACCTACGAACTACATCAACAAAAAACAACACTATAAACCACTGTAGGAGAACCTCAGTGAAACCAAGGCTTACCAGGAGAATCATTTTGGTGGAGTGCTTTCTCTTTACGTCTTTCAACCCCAGTTTATCCTTTAAACTGTAGCCTGCAAAAGGTTTGAGCATGAAAACAAGAGTTATTAATACCACTGATAATAATGAAATAAACTAAATGAACAGTGCAGTAATGTATAGAATCGAAAAGAATTTTTCATACCTAGATTTATCCTTTATCTCTACTATGAAAAGAGGAGTTTTAAGACCCTATACACCTGTTACAAGGACAACGAGCTCCAGGAAGGCACCGTCAAGAAGTTTACAGCACATAGTGCTCACTTTCAAACCCTCAGTCTCCCTTCAGAGAACAACGAGCAATAAGAAAACTTTGATAGTGGGTAATGTGACATATAGAACTTAAGACTGAAACCCCAGCCATGATGGGTAAAGACGCTACACCGAGAGTTAAACAACAAGAACTATTAACCCGAGTTCAACAAGACTACATAACAATAACCCAAGTTCCATGCTCACTTTCACAGATCACCAAAGCGCTAGGGATTAACTAAAAACACTCGCAGAGGCATTGTAATGATAGAAGCAGCATTATTGCAGAGCTAAGCAGTGACAGCAAAGGGTATATCCTCAAAACAAGACACTTTTTCCCCAAGTGCAACTCTTATTGCAGTTTAAAATTAAGACAGGCAATGAGGAAGTTCACTCTGTGGAGTAACAAACAGGCTGAGCAAGCATGAGCCAACGACCTCTCTTCTAGAGCAGAATAAACGATAGGGTAAAGGTGATATTTTAGGGTTTAGAGAGACTTTATAACAAAAACTCCAAAGTCAAAACCCCATCGAATGTGCATCGAACACGTAGCTCCAAATATTTTTGCAAAGAATGGGTTTGGCACTATAGTTCAAGACCCTCGTTCAATCCTGCACATAATATTGTATAAAAGTCATTATCATATTGTAATTTTTCATGGTTTCTTTATCATTGTTTTGGATTATGTTTATTTTAACCAAAATAAATAGTATGGGAGGTAGTCACGAAACTAGGGTCTTTAACATAAGCTAAAACCTTTAAAAATGTATAAGAAAATTTATACATGTTCATGATTTTTCTCATATTAAATAATGCTTAGTAATGGATTCTAGGAAGATAAAAAAATGGAGAATGAATAAATGATATGTATTTACTTGTAACTATAGAGATTATCTAGTTAGTACTTTAGTCTAGGCATTGAATTATGAATACTAGTATATGATTTGTTAATGAAACCTGTATGAGATGAGAATCCATATAAAGGAAAATAGGGTAGACCTCTATGAGGACTAATTCTTCTTCCCTTACGATAAAAAGTATTAACACTTAGTTTAAAGAAAAACATTGGTAATAAAACATTTCAAAGTTTTGAAAGGTACTTGAATAGTTATAAACAGTCCTATTTACCAAGTACTAGTGTTAATGTTTAGTTTAGGCCAAAGTATTTTACAACCACAATTGGATCATAGATATTCTAGGTTACTGTAACTATCTAATGGTAGAAAGAAATCTGTTCCACGAGATACATATACTAGAATTACATACAAGTTTTCAACTGAAAATCATAGGATGAAAGTTAAATGAACAAGTTCTATGATAGTAAGCATAATGGAGCTAAATCCAGTTTATTGAAATATTGTTATTACTAACAATTATGTAGGTTTCTAACAATAAAGATCAACGATACCTCTTTCTTGGCTCAGGCTGTAAAACACATAGTTTAACTAGCATTTTATTTTATGCTAGTTGAATGTTAATCTCGATCTAGAAATATTGGTAACAAAACTGCTTACCTGTATAGAACCTGTAAAAGAAGCATCACTTCACTGCATTAGCTATAAGCTAAGTAAGCCTCGATCTCAACTGAATTTCTTTCCTACTTGTCATAAGACAACAAAAACATACTTAGTATCAAGTTTAGATATAGTTTTCTTTTCCTATCTTTTTAAAAACATAAACTGCTAAATTCAAAATCCTTAACATGGAACTATGAAGATAAACAAATAATTTATACAGAACTAGAGATTTACAAATGTTCAGTTCTAGATACTACTATTTAAAGTAACCATTAGCATTTATTGGTTCTTAGGCAGTGATGACTATGAACATTTTATGTTACATGAAAATTTTTAAATTTTTACGAATTTTTGAGTTATTACACTCGACACAGGGTTGCATACACTTTTCAGTCGCTGAATCAACCAAGGATTCCACTCCATCAGTTCTCCTCCTTGAAATTTTCTCTGTTGGGTTTCCAACTTCGATAACCACTCATGCAACACAATAGGAAACATGGAAAAGAAAATATCGTGAATATCCATGTAGAGGTATCAACCCAACTACTCTATTGGGTTCCACCGAGATCCTTTAATCTCTTCTTGTGCAAACTCTAATTCTTTAAACTATGCCTAGTCTTGTATTTCAACCTTCTCTAGATGCCACAACATATCCCTCACCAAAAGGATTCACGGTCTTGGAAACAAAACCATTTGTTGGTTTGGTTTCCTCTTCGACCCAAGTTCAGTCTCTCCTTGGCGTGCAACAAAGCCCAAGATATCCGCCCGATGGAGCAAGGACCGATTGGTAGCACCTGTGATGCAGATGTAGTCTCATCCAAGATATCTTTCTACGGGTAACTACCAGAACTAGGTTTCCCCAGTTGGGTGGGGGATTGCAGGTCCCTTGGTCTTCTACCAAGGTGCTCAACATAAGCTGATGGGTGTGGTGTTTATAATTATTACACACGGTTGACCTGTACTACAACTCGCCCTTCGACATGTATTATAACAACAACCCAATGCAGCATAGGCACATTCTACAACAATAGTGCGATGAATACATATAAATAAATCATAAGAAAAGGCATAAACACATAATCGTTGTAACATATATATGCAACTCAATCACATTCATCAATCACACATTTGACATAGTATTTAATGTGGAAACCCATCTGGGAAAAACCACAAAGGAGTTCTTCATCTGGCATGAGAAACATATGGCACCTTTGGTCTGCGCACTAAGCTGCAGTCTCTCTTCTAGATCTCTATTTATTATCTATACAGACTTCTTCCTCCTCTCATGCTCTCTGGTCTTTTGTCTCTATTATTTCTCTACTTGACTCTACTAATGATCTGCACACATCCTGTATCGACTCACTCTCTTCTACGACTTAACGGTCAATCCACACACAACCTGGATTGACTTAATCTCTTCTACACTCCTGCACACTTAGCTGCAAGTTCTTCAACTCCTTTCTACAACTTCAACACACTAACAAACAATACAATCAAATTGTTACTAAACGAACAAATGTTATAGAGACTAACATGACCAGACCCTTCAGAGGCTAACTCGCATACAACTTGGGTTCCTCCTTTTATAGACTCTTACATGTCGCTTTCAGCCGACTTCATACAATTATCCAACAGGTTGTCTTTCTTATTCTATCGACACATGACATTAGGAACTAACGACCCGACATACAAATATTATTTCATACGTTCGGCTTCCGCCAACTCTAACCATCCTCGTACCCACGATATTTACGAACTATCACTTTCTAGTCATTGCATTGTTGCACATATTCTAACATGGTTAACTCCATCACATCCTTCCCTTATGTCATTGTTCTTCTTCCAACGTGACCTCTTTTCTATCGCAACTTCCTCTATCTTGCTACTTCTTCTACCTTGTCCTCCTTCCTTTCACGGCTTCTTCTATCACAACTCCTTTTTCCTTCTCTCCTTATTATGTTCTTCCTTCTTTACTTCTGTCGTGGATCCTTTTACTTCCTACGAGATGACTTGTTTCCATCCTTGGACAGAATTCTAAATGAATTATGCCTATCTTTCCCTAGGCCCAATAGAGTGTCATGGTTGTGACAGCTGAGTGAGATCTTTGTATGATTTTTGGCTAAGCAAGGTGAGTAGAAGGGGTTGTGGGATGAGAGAGAGAATCTTGTAGGTGTTTTCTTCGCCCTGCTGGCCTCATAGCCCATCTTAGGGGTGGCCTCTAAGAGAAGACAGAGTATATGATGGACAAAGTGCCTAGGGTTGGGTGGAAAGTCGCTCTTACAAAGTTGATTTCTTGGATCCGTTCTGATAAAAATAAGTATTCGTTTTTTGTGATGTGTAATGATCTTTATTTATACTCATTTAACGATTGAGCTTGCATATGCATGCTATATGTGTGTGTAGATATTTATTTCTGCTATGTATTTTTATTTTGCACCTGCACACACGTTTTAATTGTTATGAAATTCACAATTATGATTATTGGACGAAATTTAGAGAGCCTAAATCAATGTCATGTCCCGTCTTGTGGATCGAATTGAGGGTTGGGGACGTGACAAACCATTATGCTTAACTCATTTTCTTGAAATTCTATTGATTCTTGAATTCCAACTCATCAATGGATCTTATTTTATGAGGTGGCTCATTTTCTTACAATGCCCATTTTAGACCCAAATTTTTCTCTAATGTAAGTTATCCTATTTGATGGAAATATTCAATAGGCTAATGAGTATAGATGTAATATAAAGGTAAAAACTTAATCTAGTGAAACATGGGAATTAACTCAAACACACATGTGTTTGAAAGCAAAGTGAAGTGGAAATTTGCAAGCAACTTAAGAGCATGCTAAAGCAAAGAGATGTGAACATTGATGGCTCCTTACTCCTAATTAATTGATCTATAAGTGTGATTTGCAAAATACAACTAAAACAATCTTGATAAAAAAGTGATAAGGGAGGTATTTCACAACTTTTGTTTCTTTCTAATTTTCCAAGATCACTTATGAGTGCAAGGAAAAGAGCTTACTTTGACACAATAGGAGTCTTTGTGTCCCTTTTTTGAGTGTAGAAGTGAGTTAATCTACTTTTTCTTTGGAAGAAAAATACATAAGAAGCAATGAGAACGAAACTAATCTAAGCTATCCCAATTGCATAAACCGGTAATTTCCATGAAAAACAAATATGTAATGGCATAGCCAATTTCTAATGAGAACTAAGAGGTCCTTTGAAAAACTATAAGTGTTTTCCTAATAGTAGTAAAGTATGAATTTTTACTTCCTATTTGAGCTATGTTATTCGATTACTAAACAAGTAAAAACAACTTGTGATTTGTTAATTAATTCCTTAGCATGCATTGAGCAGTCATTGAAACTACATTTGTACTGCAACTAAGCCACAAAAACTTAAAAAATGAACAACTACATGTGTCTTGACTCACAGACACATGGTCATGCACACAAAGTGTTACACATGATATAGGTAAATGATTGGAATCTCATGTTGTAGTGTATATGTCAATGAGAATCCAAGTGATTTCATGTAGAATAGACGCTGGGAAGTGCACTATCCAAAAAATTGAAGGAAATGAGCCTTGAGACTACAAATCCTTAGTGAAAAAGGAATGGACAACAAGTGTATGGACCTGCAAAACACCCCAAATAAGTTATCAAGTAAATAACAAGCTATAAATGAGAAATTAAACAAAAAGAGTAGTGGAGTCACCAAAATACTTTTGAGGAAAAAAATGTCACAAGAGAGCAGTCTTCCTTGTTATATCCTTGTAGGTTGCAACAAGGAAACAATGTTAGATGTAGGTTAGTGTTCCATACATCAAATGGAAAATCAAGACTCAAATAAACAAATAAAATGAAATATTGACAAATATTAAACAAAATAAAACAAAGAAAGAGTGTGTGCTTAAACCAAATCATGTTTCCCTAATGGTAAATCTTGTTATAATGGTATCACCTAGGATATTGAGGCTTCAATAGAATCAAACAAAATCTCTTAGGTAGGGTCCTTTTTTTCCTCACAAATACATGATAACAAACTTAGAACAATGTAGAAAAATTCTTGCTTCTTGAGGAATAAGATAAGGGATCTTTGCATGCCAAATGATGGCAAGAAATGGGTTGAAAGATGATATCTCACACCAATTATTGAATCATAACATTTATATATATTTCTCTCTAATGAATGCATTCCCATGGCTTCCTTTTATAGCGAAAATTGAGGGCTTGAAACATCTAGTTCCCAATGTTAATGCTCCAACTCATGAAGTGGTCCTCCAAATACAAGAAGGGGGATATTGAATGCACCCAATCATGTGAAGATGTCATTTTGTATTTTAGAGCCAAGAATGTTGTTGTGGACCATGAATTAACCTAAGAAGGATGGTGGTCTTGTTAATCAGGTACAACTACATATGTTTCAAACAATAAGCCACACAGATCCGTATGGGATGCTTAACAATCAGTCGCATGGATCAACATGTGTTTCAACACAAAAGTCATGCGGTTGTCCAAAATTGATGACTTTATCATTCTAAGGGTCAATTTTATTGTGAATTTAATGAGTATGTCATTAATGTGTTTCATATTGTATTTTGATGATATCCTTTTGCAATATTGATCGAAATGTTACATGTTTGCGAGATTTATACAATAATAATGATCCCAGACTTTGAGTTATCATCAAAAGTATTTTTCTTACAATATTGAATATGAACCTAAAACATGAATCTAACTCTAATCCTTGAAAACCAATGGTAAAGGAATGGCAAGATGATACTCCAATCAACATGCAAAACAATAGATATCATAGAGAGTTGGATAATTCTTCCTTTTTCCTCAGTTCAAAAATGGTTAACAAGGAAAGTAGTGAGAGTGATCTACAAGAGATGGGAACTAACCAACATGATTTGAATAGTCCCATCATGACAACATACATATGGGGTTCCCTCCACTAGAATGAATAAGGTTCAACAATGGAGAATCAGGTTCATAACTAGAGCATTAATCCTAGTGTACTTGCAACACAACCTGTCCAAGTTCAAATTTGGCTTCAATTATGGTTTATTATTTGTATAAAATTTCAAGGGAGGTGGGAAAAATTTAATCCCCCCCCCCAGTATTTTCCAAATCATTTTGAATTGCAAAAAGAAAGCTTTGTTACGAACCTTATTTATTGAGGTGTTAAGCATTTGCGGAACATGGAGTAATTCAATGAATTCAAATCCATCCCTTAGTTTGTGAATTTTGTGTAATGTCCTGTGTACTTGCGAATATTGAGGTATCACTTTTCTAACGATATGGAAAACTATAATCATAGAATCCCTACCAATGACATCTTCTTGACTTTCAGTTACATCGTTATCATTACCTTTTGCAAAAAAGCCAAATATTTGGATTGATTGTTGGTGGTCCCATTTATACCCCATGCAAGTGAATCTTCTTGATTTCCTTCTAATTGCAATTTCTTATTCATAAGATTCCTTGTCTATTAGGTTTACATGGATTTTCGAGGGCTTTTACTAAGGGAGTTTACTATTGTTTCATTGTGATGTTATTTTTCCATATCATGACTTATTATCCAATTGGAATCTAGTTTAGTAATGACTTTGTCAAAATATTCCAAGGAGGGTAATTTTGAGAATGGGTTCAAATCATTTAAGATTTTAGTTATAGTTGTAAGTTTCTTTGTTTATTATTCCATTGTCAATCATAAGTGGATTTCTTTTATTTTTCTCCAAAAGGGTCATTTATGGCTTTATTTGATCCTTCTACAAAAGGGTCATTTGGAGAGAAAGTCTATATACTTGCACAAAGTGAATTTGTCAAAACCTAATTAGTGAGTTTGCTTTAAAGAGTGAATTGAGATCATACAAGCCATTTGAATCTCAAAGGGAGTGCTATGTAGGGGAGGGCGATTTGGAGAGTGGCTCAAAATTTTATTAAACCAAAATTTCAATTGGGTTGGATCCTTCCAAGGGAGAGTGATATGGATAGCAAGCAATAGGTGACTACAGTTTTAAATGGATTGAATCCTTGTAGGGGACAATTATATGGATAGAATATTGCAAGAAATTAGAGTTCTAAACCAATTGGATCATTTTGGGAGGAAGATCTTAAAAGATGGAAAAATAAGAATGTTGATGATAAGAAATAACCCTATGAGGCTTTAGAAAATTGTTATTTATAGTGAAACCACTATGGATATATTTCTTGAAGTATATCCCAAAAATATTATAAAATGGATCAACCTTCTTATATATTAAGGAAAAGTTCAAAACATCCATTGTTTAAATACGAATTTCATGAAGTGAATGATTTTGGTAACTCCTTTTATAAAGATAATTTGAATTTTGAAATATTAATTACGCCAATAGGTGTTAGGATAACACCTGTCACTATTATTCTCTCAACTTTGGGGGATGGAGGTTGCTCTCCAGAATCCCAAGTATTCAGGAAGATTCATGGTAGTCGTTTTGGTTAAGGAACCTATTAAATGTGGATTGATTGTTAAGGATTAACAATTGTTGGATTAACAGTCAAGGTAGTTAGGAAATGCATAGATAAAACATGAGTTCTCTAAGTTTTGTTGGGAACCCCACTGATTTTAAGATGAGAGGAGCCAAAATGTCATATGACTGTTAGAATTCATCATCCAAATCCATATTGCAAAGAATTAAGCACAAATTCATCCACCTTAACAAGGGACTTGTCTTGTAAATTTTGAGGATGGCCATTGTTTTTGGATAAGGCTTTGTAGCAACTCTAAAGTCTCTAAGCAGTTGAGCATCCAATGACCCTACCCAACTCAAGTCTATTGTCGATAACTACAAGGCTTACTATAATTATTTTGTAGTTGACACAAGATTGAACCTAGAAAGTTGTAATTCAAAAGTAGCAATGTGGCCTTGCTCGAAAACAATTTATTCAAGAACCATACGAAATTCAAAAATCCTATTCCTATATTATTAGGACACCAAACTTCTTAGAATTTTTTCCAGAAAATAAATAACAATAATAATAACAACAATAACAACAATAATAACAATAAAAATAATAATAAGGACAAACATCCCATACTAACGAACATGTTCAAAATTTACGGGATAAAAGGTCTTTCTATTGTCATCACCAAGTACTAAGTTTCTTTAAAATAATTGGAAGGGTGTAAAAAATCCCTATTAACCAAAATGGTTAAAATCACCTCACTTCAAACAAAAATTATTTTATTATTTTACAACAAAAATGGTGGAAGCCAAGTGAACATAACAAGTCTAGTAGCATGAGATAATGACTTATCTATCATAAATAAAATAAATAGCAAAATTGTTATCGAAATGAGATGTTCAAGGAAACAACTATTGTTGTGCAGAAATGTTATGTCATCTTTGAAAATGTAAAGAAAGCTAGAGTGTGAAAGAATGAAATAAATGCAGCCAAAACATAGCATATAAGGTGATCAAGTTATTAGGTTGTCTGTTCAATTTAGAATTGTGTTCTTTTGTTGCAAAGGACTAAATGGATTCATGCCCATCTTAGATACCATTTTGCATTCATTGTGTGCTAACATAAATAATGACAAAACTAATATTGTTAAAATGGGTGTGATAATTTGGAACATTAAGTTTCACCTACTGTGTTTGGATTTCCTCAAGGGATAATGTTTTATAGGGTTTATAAAATACCAAGAAATATTATATAACAATTTATAATGTGATTGAAATTGATGCTTGATTTAAGCAACTGCATGGACCATAGTAGTGTTATTGTATAACAATTTATAATGTGATTGAAATTGATGCTTGATTTAAGCAACTACATGGACCATAGTAGTGTTTGAACAATAGCACAATATACACATGTTTGGTTCCTTCCAATTTAGCATTTACTAAAATCCTTCAAGACTGGGTTGCTAGTAATATTGCTCTAACTACCACTAACATCGTATGTGTATTGGGCTTCCATAAATTAGACCATGATCATCTTCCCTTGAGTTTTGAAATATTTGGTACATTAACTAAAACGAGAGAATCTAGTCTAGTTGTGGGTATTGAATGCATTTGTGGCATTTAACCCATTCATTCAATTCCTCATTATATTGCCTTGCCTACCAATATTCTCGCAGTGTATTAGTGTATTACATTGATCCAACTCCCTACGTGGTCGTTCCATTAATGCACGGTTTAACGTCTTTCCCATTGGATCCTATTCACTACATCCCCATTCCTACATCAATACATAGTTTTACCCCTGGCATCGGTTACATCAAGGTAGGCCGGGAGGAGTGGAACTCAACGTGGAACTAATTTTAGTAAGTCTAGATGCATAATAACATTGAAAAGGATATCATAATGACTCAACTACTTATCCATTTTTAAATTTGCCGAAATCGAAATGGGGTGATTCAATCTTTATTGAATTTCAACATGAAATTCCCTAAGATTACAAACTTTGTTAAATAAACCCTATGACAAGCCCAAAAGCATAAAATCCCCAAGATTACAAACTTTTTTAAATAAGCATAAATTCCCCAAGCTTACAAACTTTGTTAAATAAACCCTATGACAAGCCCAAAAGCATAAATTAATAATCTTACTTTTATAATTTTTTTTGAAATAAAATAATATAGGATTATTTAATTGGTCAAAGTTTTTTATATTTTTTAAATACTTATTAATTCAAAGTCAAAATGGATTGTGTCAAATTTGGCTAGTTCATTTGGTAAAGGATTGGGTATTCTTAGAAAGACGACTAGGCTTATGGGTGAGCTAGTTGGGAGGACACCCAAAAATCTAGCCATGTTAAGGGTTGGTGTCGTGAGCTAATTGGGAGGAGACACCCAAAAATCCATCCATGTTAAGGGTTGGTGTGGCCAACGCCAGGTGCAATCCCCGAGTGAGTGGTGGAAATGCATTGGCGAGTGAAGGGTATTTCTTTTAGGGGTGAGCTAATTGGGAGGAGACACCCAAAAATCCAACCATGTCAAGGGTTGGTGTGGCCTAGGCTGGGTGCAATCTCTAGGTGAGTGGTGGAAATGCACTGGCCTGTGAAGGGCATTTCTCTTAGAGGTGAGTTAATTGAGAGAAGACACTCAAAAATCCATCCATATTAAAAGTTGATATGGAAGATGTGAAAATAAACTCACCCAAATGAAAAACATTTCTTAACCCAAAAAATATCAAACTGAATTGAATTATACCTTATAAATAATTTAAGGTTTTTCTAACATATTTTTGGATTGAATTTCACTTTTTAAAAAAATACTATTTTAAATAAGCGTTATCGTTATGAAGACCCCATAGGAAGAATCATACCTACAATTATGATTCTTGATGAGAGTTTTTTCATGGTAAACATGTGTCAAGGGTTTTGGACCTCTCTATTGAACACAAAAAAAATGGAAAAACCTAGAAAAGATGAAAAAACCAGCTTTGATTCAGAAATAGATAGACGAAAAGTGGGCGTTTTGTGCCCCATATCTACGAGCTTAACCAGTAACACATCGCTAATATTTCGCAACTGAAGATCAGATTGACTAGAAAAACCAGTCTGGTTTTGTTGACATGATGTCATCCCCATAGTCCGAGCCAGAGAAGCAACAACACGAGGATTGGGACCTCTCGTCAATGACAACACATGGTTATTTTGTTAGGTATGTGGCACTGTGACACACCCTTCTATCACTGCAGTCTTGTGCACTGCACAAAGGATTTTTGCGATTTGGTACGTTGTGAGTTGACTCTAAGAGATTCGATATCTTCTACCGCTGTTTTTATTTGCCTCCCATCACGTACGTGTGCCTTCGCCCTACTGTCAGACCGATCACTTATTCCGATATTAGGGTTGAAGGGCAGACCATATTTTCGCGAGGCGCGCTATAAAGAAGCGGATGCTCCAAATTTAGGGCGCTGGACACAATTAATTCCGCCGGCTAAAGATAAACAAATCGTTTAGACATATTGGCGAATCGCAATAGAGTTGCACAGATCGTTTTCGTCGTGTACAGAATGGTAAATCTGGAAAGATCAATTATCACTCGAAGATCACTTACTGTACGCCAATTCTCTCTATGTAAACTCCATTTAATGCTCGTTGCTTCCTGATATTGTGGGCATTGTACGATGGCCTAGACTCTAGAGATCTGTATGTTTTAATCCAATGAAACAAACTCCCTCGTGGCGAAATGGAATGGTTTACACTTGTAATTACCTTCGCAAGCTCATACGCACTATCACAATTAATGCCGACAGATTTTATGGCCTCCTTTCCGTTGGGATGTTGCTGTTCAATGTCTTAAACGCCGAACAATAGGCAGTTACAGTCTCTAGCCCTAGGTGTCTCTATAAATCCTCCCAAACCAATTTTACATTCAGGATAGGGAAAACTTTGAATCTGCCTTGTCCTTTTTATTGGAAACCGCCTCATTTTTGGCTGGAGATCTGGGTTTAAGTTCATGGAACGTATGCCTTTGCTATGTCAGAGTTAAAATTGGGTTAGGGTTGGAAATTCAACTTCAATCCACTCTTCAAATTTGACCGTTATAATCCATTTCTTAAACGTTTTTAGCATTTCAACAAACTCGCCGCTTTCTTGACGGATGACTTTTGACCATATGGGTAAATTGCTTCCTAATATTAACATGGCCGTATTTCCTATAAACCTGCATGAAAACTGCGGTATTATATCCTTAATGTTTTATATTAACACGCAATTCTTGACAAAATATATGTGTTAATCCTCATCAGATCGACTGGACGTCTGGTTTCATGTGCAGAGAATGAATATAGAATCTCAAACCCGACAAGTTACAACGATATAAATGAGGACGATGGGTTTTATTAGTCCTCCGATTTGGATTTTCCAACGGCTACATTTAATGTTGAAGGAATCCAGTGAACAAAATGTACCATCAAAACTTATTGGACAATCTCCATCGCATCGCATGAATAACTGATTTTGAGTCGTGGCCCACAAAAACGGAAGACGATTAATACTAGCTTTGGCAGCCCATTTAATGCTACACAGCATTGAAGATCCTTAAATCTCGAGCGGCTTGAGATCTAAGGGTTCTTAATGTGGCTGTCGCACCCTTAGTGTGGCTGCCCTAGGCTAAACGAAACCTGGATATGTCAAAAAAAACATTAACTCTAACTATAGTTAGTTACTCGTGAAAAAAATTTTAAATGTTGGAAGCCAATGGCGGTGGCTGGCTACTAATCTCTCGGAGGCTGTCGCTTTGATATAGGCCGGGAATTTTGCCGGACATTATCTGATTTGATCAATCTCGTTCGTTCACAAGTTCCAGACTTGGGCATTGAATGCAAAGATTGCGCCGTTCAATTTCTTGAGTTGTACTAGGGCTCAATTAAAATTATCATGTTCACAAATTAATTGACCGTAACAGGGGGTGTGTTCAATTATTTCATGTCTATAGATAGAAATCTTCTGGAATCGTTTGAGAATATTATAGGATAAGCATCCCAATCACTCACTCTATCTAGGAGTGAGAACTGTACTACCTGATCTTGAAAATACGTGAGGAACCTTGCAAGAGCATCTCTCACCCTATATAGGAAAAATTATAGCACTCATCTTAAGAATGCTTGGAACTTAGAAGTACCATCTAAAAGCATCTCTCTATTTAGGGGTTAGGAATAATTATAGTACCTCACCTCGAGAATGAATTATAGTACCTCGCCTTGAGAATGTTTGAGGAATCTTGCAAGAGCATCTCTCCCTATGTAGGAAAAATTATAGTGCTCACCTTAATAATGCTTAGAAGTACCATCTAAAAGCATCTCTTTAATTTAGGAGTGAGAAAGCATCTCTTTAATTTAGGAGTGCGAATTATACTACTTGATCTTAAGAATGTTTGAAGAACCTTGAAGAGCATCATATAGATAGAGGTGTATGGAGGGTTTTTTTAATTTGATTTAAACATATAATTTTTAGATGTTAAATATATATTATTAATAAAATAATAATGATTAAAATTTGATGATTAAATAAAAATGTTATTTTAATTAAAAAATGTAAATTATTTTTATATAGTTTTTATAGACTAATATATTATATATTACTGATGTTTGAGATTTAATAAATAGTTTCTAATATTTATATTTATTATTGTTTATAGTTCAAAAAAAATCATATTGAATATTGTTAGAATTGCAAATTTTACAAATTCTTATCAAGTTTTGTTTCCTTTCCAATTTTATTTTATAAGTGAGTTTGTTTTTTATTTTCTATTGTAATTTGTGTCTCTTTGTACTATACCTACTTTTTATTTTTCTCTTTTTTATTATAAATCTCAAAACATTTTTAAATTAGATATTGCAAAAATATATAAGTTATTCTAAGACATCATCTTTTATTACCCAAAACCTTCAAGCCAATAAGTAGCATTTTAAGGCTTAGTTTTTATTATTATTATTTGATTTAAATTTTATTTTACATTTTAATTTTATATAGTAATTTGAGTGTAGCTTGGGTGGTGGGGTGGAATGATAATTCTTACCTCTCCACTTATGAGATTTTTAATATAAAATCTATATACTTTTGTTAGAAAAACAAACAAACAAGCAACACATGTGTAATATTGAAATAAAATTGTTTCAAATTTTATGAGTTAATTGAATATTACTATATAAACAACTTAAATATTATTAAAAATTAAATTTTGTAATGAAATCTAATTATATATAATAATGTAAATTTTATTTTGCTAAAGACAAAATATATTTGTAAGTCATTAAAATATTTCTCAATAAACAGTTCTATATCACACTATCTATTCCTCTAAATTTTATTATACTAGCACCAACCATATTACTAAGATTAATATGTTTGAAAATTTTCACTATACTACCACCAACCATATTACTAAGATTAATATGTTTGAAATAGGCTAAGAGGTATATATTTGACATATTGATAATGTTTTTTTACTAAAGAATGTGTCAATTACTTGTATCTAATAGTCAAGCTATTATAACAACTTAATTTATGGTTGTTAATCTCATAGTTGAAGCTAGGCTCACAACGGTGGTATCATTATGGGAGTTAAGCTAATAGTCCTATCTAATAGTTAATTTAAAAGTTAATATAAAGCTTAGACTATGACTTATGCACATTAACTAGACTCCCAAGTGCCATATGGAGTTCAACTGTCACATAATTTCCACATTACCTAAGTGATTGTTCTTGGTGCATGGTTTCAGTGCAATCAAGGTCAACTTCTCATGCTAAGAGATGGAGTTCACTAAATTTATTTTAATAGTTGTATCACTATTGAAACAATCTAATAGTTATCCAATATAACCACGATTAGAGTTGAAGTTTAGCTAATAGTTGTAGAATCATTGGAGTTAATCTAATATTTGCGCAATATAACATTGATTAGAGTTAAAGTTAAACCAATAATTGTAAAATCATTGGAGTTAAGTTAATAGTTGTATGTTATAGTTAATTTAAAAGATAATATATTGGTAATTGCAATTCAAGTAAAAGTTAGGATTGGAGTTGAAGTTAAGGTAATAGTTGTATCATCAATGTATTTAAGTTAATAATTAAATAGTTGTATCTAATAATCGAATAGTTGAAGCTGAAGTTTGTTTTTTCCAACTATCACGAATTGTACTTATCAGATGTTAACTAAGCTATTTTTAATTTTTTTGAAATTGTTAATTATGAGTTATACTAACCTCCTTTAAAAAGAATCGAAAAACTAATTATATCTATATGGAAAACCTAAACATGTAATATGAACTGTATATTAGTTAGATGTCCAACTACGAGATGTTGGAGTTTATTAGGAGTTTGGAGGAGTTTATTAGGAGTTCCAACTATTTTATTAGGAGTTCGACTCTTACATGACTCACATCATCTAGACTACTATATGCCAAATGTAGTTGGACTAAGCCTTAAAGTGATTAGAGTTGAAGTTAAGCTAATAGTTGTAAAATAATTGGAGTTAAACTAATAATGTATCTAATAGTTTAGGTAATAGTTATCCAATATAAATGTGATGAGAGTTGAAGTTAAGCTAATAGTTCTATAATCATTGGAGTTAAGCTAATAGTTGTGTCTAATATTCCACGGAGTTAAGCTCGTAGTTGTATCTAATAATCAAATAGTTGATGATTAATTTTAATTTTTGCAACTATCACTAAGTGTACTTATCACATGTTAATTAAGGTGTTTTTTCTCTTTTTTGAAATTATTAATTATTAATTTTGAACGATGGCCATAGAATCAATCTAAAGAGTACACTTGTCTTATTCTCGTTTAATCTTGGACGACACCCATAAAATCAATTTGGAGAGTACATTTGTCTCACTTTCGTTCGTAAATAAAAAAACACAGATGATAGTCCACCCCAAAATTCTAACATATATACACCTTAGGTGTAATTATTGCATTCTTTTATAAATTAAATATTTCTCACAAAATAACTAAATCTCACTCATTATTACGTTATTTACAAGTAAAATCTCCTTTAAAATTTTACCTTGTCTTATAACTTTGAGATAGTTTAACTCTAAACAAACTACATTATATTATATATTCCTCTAAATTTTTAGAGCATATTAAACTAAAACATTTATAAGCACCCTCAAAGAAATTCAACTTCATTATCAAGGGTTTCTATTTTATATTTATATATTTGCATGTTTTTATATATATCTTTTTTTCCCTAGGCACAAGGATCATTTTTTATCTTAATAGAAGTATTGTGTTAACTTATGAATGGGGATTAGGAAAAGCAACCTCATGTTCCACACTGTTTACTTTTACTTTGGAATTGATTGTATTGTGTTTGGCATTCAAAAGGTCGTCTCGTTGTTTGAAAGAAAACTAGGGAAAAATGGGGGCGAACAAACATCACGTTGGCTCCCCTAAGGATTATGTTGAAATGTTATCAAGGTCATATAATCCATAGAACAATTGTCACTCATAGTTAATGAAATTCACTAACATAAATGTCAATCACCGCCATTTCACTCCCCAAGGAAATGTCATAAGGCACCACATGTCTTCACGCATGGGAGATCTCATTGGAAGCTCAACCACAAGTCAAGACGAACAATTTGGTGGTAATAAACCACCCATGCTTCCTTTTTTTAGTGCATAAAAGCATGGTGCTAATAAGGTTTGTAGACATATCGTATGTGAGTTTCAAAATTCTAGAGAGGGAATAACATGATGAAGGCTACTTTGACACCGGTAGAAGATGTTGCTTTCCCCTAACTTTCCCCTACTCTTAGGGAAAGTTACTTTATGTTCAAACCATCCTTGGACCACTGGAAATTAGCAATGTTGCATTGAGAATTTGAATTCGACTCGAAAATAAAGGAGATATCCTGATCTATCTTGTCAAAAATTGTAGGGAATCGAACGTTGGTAGGGAAGACTTGTAGCAACTCCCAGTCATAGCATAAGAAATGGAAGCTAAGCTCATTAAGCAAGAGTTGATACAAGAGTTGATACAAGAGTTGATACAAGGGAGATAAAGAGTAATTTATCATGGATGAATGCATAGATGGTTGAAGTTATAGGTGTTGTTAGAAAAATCACCTTACACGCCTCAAGGTTGGATACTCGCTTGATGAAAGTCGAAGAGCATACTCGGCTTTATGGAAATGAAGTAGAGACTATGATGACCATGGTGGGGGGACACAAAGAGTTGCTCGCAGTGGGTCTCTCTAAGGTTACTCAAAATGCAATAAGAAGACGTATGGAGGATGACACTGTCTTGCAACCCCCTCATGTCATTGTGGACATTGTTAGCTCCACAAGATAGGAAGGAAACATCGACGCTCCATAGGTTCTAAACAAGGGATTCAACAATGGTTCACACAAGTTAAATATGAAATGCTTTTTTGTTTTTCTGCTTGACCAATACGTCAAAGTTTATAGCAGTTTAGATCTGTTAGTTTTTATTTAGAATAAATAAGACTTTTGGTGAATGTAACAGAGAAGAACAATGTTCAAGATAATGTGTTGTTATTTCTTGAAATTTTGTAATAGATTTAGCACCCTCAAATATCCCCACACCTAGATTATACAAGTTTAAACACAATTATTCGATATTTTGAAAAATTCTTCAAAGTTTTTAGTAGATTCCATCAATGCTCAAGATAATGTGTTGTTATTTTTTGAAATTTTGTAATAGATTTAGCACTCTCAAATATCCCTTATGCCCACATTATACAAATTTAAACATAATTATTTGATATTTTGAAAATTTCTTCAAAATTTTTAGTAGATTCTATCAATGCTCAAGATAATGTGTTATTATTTTTTGAAATTTTGTAATAGATTATCACCCTCAAATACCCCACATCCAGATTATTCAAGTTTAAACACAATTATTTGATATTTGGAAATTTTCTTCAAATTTTTTAATAGATTCCATAGAAATGGTGCACACGAAGAAATTAGGCTCCATAGTTTTGTTGTTTTTGAAAAAATTTATCATTTTAAACATAATTAATGTTATTTTAGAAAAAAATAAAAAAAATAACTTAAACTTTGAATTATTTTTAGATGTATAATGTATCACTCAAAATTAATAAGAAAAAATAAATAAAGCAAAGATAATTGGGATATATTATAACTTGTAAATCTTACTCTTTCACTTACTATGAATATGAAATTTAAATTTTAAAAAAAAATTATAATTTTCAGTTTTTAAAATGAGAGAATATAAATTTACATAATTTTTGTATAAGGTACAAGTTGAATATTGCATTGAAGTCTTAAACATAATTAATATTATTTTACAAAATTTTAAAAAAACAAATAGCTATTCTAAATTGACTCAATATAAAATTAAAGATTTAAACAATGAAATTTGATAACTAAATATTATATTTAAAAAAGATATCTAAAATATAATTAATCATAATTCACTAAATCAAAAGAAAACAAATATACTTTATAAATTATGTTGATATAAAAATAAAAATAAAAGATGATGATGATGATGATTAACGTCCACTTGAATCAAATTTGGTATATCGGACCTTAAGAAGGAAAATACTTTGTTTACTTTAAAATCTTGTTCATGTGCTCAAAAAGCTTGCCAAGAAGCTTTCCAAGCTCATTATAGTTTTGGCAAGTTAGGAGGTTATAAAGGTTTGTATTGTAGCAAATACTATGAGACTTAGATCTAATGTGGTTGTAAGCAAGGCACTCTAAGATAAAGTAATTTTCATCCTCAACGCTCATAGACTCACACAAATAGGAAACACTTTCCGTCCATGGATCTTTATAAACCAACAGTCTATTTCACTATGGAGTTCATGAGAGTTCGTTCTAATCTTGGTTATATTAATTTTCTTCCATGAGCTAGTTAATACCTAGAGATACTTCTGATCTTCCAAGTTAGAATTAATGACCTTCTTATAGTATCTTAATTTTCTCTTAACCATTGAATTTTCGTCACACTAGAATTTCTCTTTAAAGGTAGAAGTAATAATATTTTTGACATTGCCAATGTTCTGCAAAATGTTATATTCATTAATGCCCCAATGGTTTTAACCAAACCATGGTATCTTTACACCAACACTGCCTGAGGCATAGTTGGTTTTGACTTGAGTTTAAAGTAATTTTAGGAAGTCTCTCGTTTCCCATGTTATTTATCTTATGCTTGTACATTGGGTACCTAGTCATAACAATGCTCTCGATGGGGGAAAGACTCACTTCTATGAAGAGAATAGGATAAGACGTATTGCTTTTAATTTTGAGGTTATAAGTTATAAACCGCTTATGGATTTGCTCAATCTTCCTCCCGGAGATTCTCTAGAAATGTTGCACCCCCATACTTCACAACCATACAAGACAACAGGGATTACAAGAGTTTCAAAGAGC
The DNA here is from genome assembly GCA_001517045.1 of Pseudotsuga menziesii. Taxonomy (NCBI): domain Eukaryota; kingdom Viridiplantae; phylum Streptophyta; class Pinopsida; order Pinales; family Pinaceae; genus Pseudotsuga; species Pseudotsuga menziesii. Next base: position 44,287 of record LPNX010341445.1, read on the forward strand.
AGCTTCTTTTTATCCCACATGACCAGATTGGCTGATTTACAATTATTTTCAAGACCAAAATAAAAGTTTCCACCCTCCATTAATCATTTTCTCAACGGTATAGTTCCAATTTAGTTTGTGATGAATATCAATTCCGAGATACTTGTAAGAAGTCACTTTCTTTAAATTTCTATTATCATAAATAAAATTTCCATAAGTGTCTTTCTTAGATTTTATAGTCATGATTTGTCTTGTTGGTGTTAACAGTCATACCCATGTTAGAGCAAAAATATTTAAGAATTATAAATTGCTTATCAAGATTAAAAGGACACCTTGCCATAAGAACAATATCATCGGCATAAAGTAGGCGGATGATAACTATCCCATCTAAGATTGTATTGACGCAACCTGCTTCTTCTAAACACTTTTCTAGCATATCAATGTAAATGCCAAAAAGGGTAGGGGAGAGGGGGTAACCTTGTTTAACTCCAATATTACAATTTATATGTATTTTCCACCCCTCATTATTCTTAAACTTGGTAATGACTTTTTCATATAACCTTATTGTGGGAGCTCTCAACTCAGAAGGAACCTTAAGCTTTTCTAGCCTATTTTACAAGTCATTTTTGTAAGCATTGTATCAAAAGCTTTTCTTAAATCTACACAGTAACAAAATATAATATACAAAACATTATTAATAAATTTAGAAATCAAAATTTACTAAATATTAGAGAAAACAAATAAATTAAAAAATATGTTTTTAAAATTAAATTAATATAAAAATAAAAATAAAACAAATAAATTAAGGAATATATTTTTTAAATTAAATTGATAAAAAATAAAAAAATAAAGCAAAGCAAAATATGATACTAATACTTTGTAAATAATAAAGTCGGTTATTAAAGTATAAATCAAATATATAAAATTTCAACATTTATATAAGATATAATATTTGAAACATAAATATTAATAATTCTTCGATTCTTAAAAATATATTAATAATTTAATAGAAAGTTTATAGTTATTTTTAATTGTATAAGATATTTTAAAAAAATAATAAAAAGTAAAAGAAAATAAAATAATAAAAAAATAATTTAAATATAAATAAAATATATATAATAACATTATATTAAATATATCAGATTTCACTATTTATATTAAACAAAATATCATTCATGTTTTTATCAAAATTTCAAATAGCTTACCTATAAATCTTACAATTATTTTTATTACCTTAAAATATACAATTACTAACCTAAATCAAATAGGATAAAGAAAAAAGTGATAAGGTCACACTATTTTCCAAAAAAATAGAATTGTTTTAGTCTACGAGGTTATCACTTCAATAGCTTCTGATAACGTTGAGAAATTGTGGCATAAAAAATTATGAAAATGACATATTTCTTTAAAAATAAAATGCTTTGTTACATAAATCTGGCATGGGAGAATTTGATAAGGAGGTTTGAGGGCCTGACATTTGTATTCTATGTAATTTAAATGATTATGAATTTGTTAACCATTTATTTGTGAAGTGTTTATTTAAGAGAATATCATTTAATTGTGAAGTGTTCATTTACTAGAACATCATTTATTTGTGAAGTGTCTATTTACCATGGAGTGGAGTTCTTTCAAGTTTATATATTTTAGGGTGAAAATATGTAGTTATGAATTAAAAAGAAATTTTATTCTTTATTGGTTAGAGAATTTAGAAATCTAGAAATAATTGCATTTTTAAGAAATACAACACTATTATTATTTGGTTAGATGCTTTAGAATTCTTGGTTTATATAGAAACTTCTACATGATTTAATTTCAAAGAAACAAAAATTATACAAAGAAATTGTATTTAAATTTAATGAATGATGAGATGATCAGAATGTCACACATTATTCATTTTATGTAATGGCTTGGATGTGGGATAGCAACCAATACAAAGGTAGAGTTATGGTTCTTTAATATGGATTTGTTTTCATCTTTTAGGGGATATTTTAGCTTTACATATTTTAGATGATTCTAAATCAGTTGTGGACTAGGAAAAATGTGAAGTGTCTCTTCAGGGTACAATCTTTGATTAGTGGTGTCATAAGATAAATCAACTACAAACTTTCTTTTTTTCATTGTCATTTTTTTCACATCAAAAGGAAATACAATTCTATGGTTGATTCCTTGTCAAAAAGGGTTGTGCAAGCAAGTGAAAGCATTCTATTTTTTTTTAGAATATCATGACTTTATCAAGATCTTGAAGGCTTATTAAGAGCCATGGGATTTTTTTATTTGTATTTTCGTACAGAATGTGTATTAATTTTGGAATAGTTATAGACCTATTTTGAGATGGTTATTAGATGATAGGAGTGAACAAAACAAGTCTATATTTGGACCTAAGCATGGTAATCATTGTACTTTCATAGTAGCTATTAAAAATGTATGAAGAAATATATTTTTAATTTTTGCTTCAAATCCTACATATAAAAGTTATTAGATTATCTAAATTCTGAAAATCAAGTTAAAGTTATTTAATGAAATTTCATAGTTTGTATTTTATTATAAATTTTATTTAAATTGTGAAAATCAAGTTAAAGTTAATTTAATGAAATTTCATAGTTTGTATTTTATTATAAATTAGTGATTAATTTTATTTTTTAAGTAAATAATATTATTTTAACTTATTTTAATTCATAATCAAATACTCCTTAAAAATCAAACATTTTAGTGGTGTAAATATTTTAATTGAATTAGTCTTCAATTATCTCAAAACATTTTTAGAGAGACCTAGATTTAAAACTTCCTTGATTATGGCATCCACCACAAATATGCAATAATAGGGAATTCCTAAACTATGGCATATGTTGTTGGACATACCAGGCACATAGAGAGTGTGGGTGAATCTGTGTGTGTGGTCTTTATCACTTTTTCAACTTTAACAATCAACAATTTATTCAATATTATGCATTATCATATTATCATTATATCATCATCAATATTGTTATCATTGTCATCACATAGAAAGAATAGCAACACAATAAACAAGATTTTTATGTGGAAAGCCAAGTCCGGGGGGGAAATTACCACGAAAGCCTTTTTAAAATAGTTTTCCATAAATAACTGGAAGGAGACAACAACCCCCTTATTATAAAGACTTCAATTTTCTAGCTACAACTAGAAGGAGGCTTCAACCCCCTGATTTATAGGCTCCAGCTTGAAGGAAGCCACATCTCCCTAATTCGCTGGCTTCAACCGAAAGGAGGCTACGCCCTCCTTTCCTTTCCTCGTCCTGCCACCCTGGTAAGAAGATAGATACTGAACTATTGAACCACAAATGCACTAATCATGCAGACCTGTTAATCATCACATGTACTACACTAAACAATCTGTACCACAATGCATAACCACTGCCACTACTAACCACTATTCATCATCTGGTCACTACTCGTCAACTGATCACTATCTATTGTATCACATTGCTCATCAAATGAACATTGTCTATTGGATCACATTGCTCATCATCTGATCATTATTCATGAACTCATCACTTGCTCATCAATTGATCACTGCTCATCACTACACCACACATGAATCAATAACCCATCCAAACACGTTGTACAAAACAATCATCTAACTCAGTCAATATGAGTCTAACCAACTACACATCAAACTCAGTCCACCTACATCAAACCACCTGCTCATACAACTCAGCCAATCTGAGTCAAACCAATTGCACATAAGGCAATCTGTGCCAATCCTACTCAACTGAACGAACCTGTACCAATATCTGAATCTGTTTTTGATAACCTCTACACTATGATCATTAGCAAATCATCAGTGTATACCAACAAGTCATTTCACTGCCATACACCATTCATGTACATCATTGTACACCTCATCATACAGAATTACTGAACAAGTAATTTTGCTCTGCTTTCACTGAACATAATGCATCATCATCATCATCGGTGTGCATCATCGTCATGGGGTATGCATCCTCATCATCAAATATGCATCATCATTATCTAAGTGTGTGCTGTATATGTATCATCAACATCAAGTATACATCATAATTCATGGGAGATCATCATTACACTATGGTATACATGTACATCACATTGTATAGGAGTGCATCAACTTCATAGAGTGTACATCATTATCACATGTATTATTAACATAAAGTGTATCACATCATAGCATAAATATATGAAACATCATCATCATAGCCTCCATAATGAATCCAAATATATATACCAATATAGAGGCTCACATACTAATATCAAATATGAACTCAATCACAAGATCACACATACATTTTTGAAGATCACAAGATGAAGAAACAATAGACAAACCAAAATAAACTCTAGATTATGTCATCACATAGCCCTCGTAACAAGCTTTCCAACGAGCCAATAATTTTGTAATTCCGATTCCATATGAGAAAGTTGTCAATTTTAGTGAAGATGCCTAAAAATTTCTCTGTCACAAAATTTCGCACTTTTATCCAAGAGTTGCGAAATTCCTGAGAGAATTGAAAATGAACAAATGACATGTTTGATATTTTATTTATATAGGTTGTGGAGAAAAATTATTACCTTGGGCCGACATGCAATTCAAAATTACAAATAATTAAATTCTCTTTTGTTTGGTTGGCTCACCTAAAAAGGTGGGGTACACCAACTTCAAAAATGCATATCTCTTCAACCTTAAGGAGTTAGAAGATGATCCACATATCAATGAAAATGGATTGACGAGGACTATCTCTCTATGATGGGTTTATTTGAAAATTCTTGGTCTAATATTCTTTAATTATTCAATTTGTACAAGACATCAAGACTCCACACATAAGGTGCCAGAGACCATGTTACCGTATGCATAAGTTCCAAGGTTAAAGGCTTCAATGGACATCATCAAGGGCATGAGGGATTCTATGGTATTCACATCCATAGACTTCACATTAACAAGGAGGAGGGCTCCACCATATACTTATCATATCAAGGGTATCAAGGACCCCAACACCACCAATCAAGTGGGAACAAAGTCTTTTTCAAGAATATCATCAGTGTTATACAAGATGGATTCAAAGAATTCAAGGGCTTCAACATCATCATGTTCAAGGTCTTCATATCATTAAAAACATATCAAATGGTTCCACTATATATCTTAATCACCATAACAGTACCAACAACCCCAAATGAGGGGTACAAAGACCTCACCACTAGTTTGCAACACCTTATGAGATTCATATGCATGATCACAAGGCTACTACATGCCAATGACCATATAGCATCCAAGGAACATCAAACCACCATATATGTGGGTTCAAGACCTAAGTCTCAGCATGCAAGAGGATCAAGATCTAAGCTTGTGGACTCAAGGACATCACAAGAACTTAACAACCTCAAGACCATCCAATGCAAGCAATGGGATTCACCATCAACACATCAAGGACTTTACACATGAGCCACACCATCCATCCAACAACCAATCAAGAGATCAAAACAAGTATAAGAATAACAAGCAGCACAAAGACCAATAACCAAAGATCAACCAAGAGTAAGGAACTTGACAATGGACTCAAATGGGACCAAGATACAACTTAGGAGCACTTGACCAAGTCAATGGGTAACCAAAGATTTTATCATTGTTCCAAGGCCTCCAAGGGCTTCAATATTGGACTTGCACAAGGTCAAAAAGGCTCCTCTTACACAAACTAAACACTAACCATCATGAGCTCCACAAGAAGCACCAAGGGCTCAACAGTTGGCATCAATGACCAGACACCATTGGCATCAATGACAACTTAATCAACATATGCCACAAAGATGCAATCATAGGGACTTCATAATTCCAGGAAATTGTGCTTCTTGTACTCAAAAATTAAGATTTTAAAAAGTTTGCCTCTTACATAAGAGAGTTTGTTGGGTGCAAATTTATTTATTTTTAATAGTTTAATATTTTAATTGTTTTTAAGATTTTAAAGGGTTTAATGCCTCTTTGCAATTGAGTTTGTTTGAATCAAAATCATTTTTTCTTAATAGTTTAATACAAAAATGTGTTAAGTTTGTTGGAATCAAATTCATTTCTTCTTAATAGTTTAATACAAATTCATTTTTTCTTAATAGTTTAATTAAAAAATGTGTTTGAGTTTGTTGGAATCAAATTCATTTCTTCTTAATAGTTTTTTTTCAACGGAAAATATCTCTGCATCATAGATGCAAGATAGACCACTTTACGGCAATGGACACCCTGACCTGTGGGGGATATTTTCCCTTTTCTTCTTAATAGTTTAATACAAGAATGTGTTGAATTCACATTCATTTCTTCTTAATAGTTTAATGTACGAGTTTGTTGGATTCAAATTCATTTTTTCACAATAATTTCATTGCAGTAAGATTTTAAAAGGTTGAATGTCTCTTCCATAATTGAGGGAGTTTGTTGGATTCAAAGGTGTTACTGTTAGTTTGTTGGATTCAAAGGTGTTACTGTTAATCAGTGTTAAGCTATGAACCGTACATTGTAAACAAATAAAAGGCAGTATCATCATCGACTCAGCGTGGTCGGAAGGAACGAGACGGTGCCCAAGAGATCACATAAATAGGGATTTAGGTTCCCAAATTCATTTCTTCCTAATAGCTTCATTATATTGCAGTAGTGAAAAGTGAGCTGACCAATACAGTAAAAGAAATAAGAAATTCTTCGTTAAATTAAATAACCACCACCAAGAAATTCAACTAACAAATAGAACACAAATGTAATCACCACATAACACAAACAATCTCATCTCAATCTCTGGAACCAAGATTCGACTAGGATATTTAATAGCATCTATAATTTCTAGAGGAGCTTCAATTCATCAGCCTTTCAAATTTGGAAGGGAGTCAATACCCGAACCATCACTCTTGCATATAGGTAAAATCCACAGACGATTAATTCAATCCCATGAACCGAAGTTCTTTATTATGCTGCAAGACTTGGGGATTTTTTTGTGTACAATTGTGCTTTTATTACCGCTTGGCAAGGACATATGTGGTTCGCCCTTGACTCCTGAATACATAATCGAAGCAAGGACCATCAATTGCTTTGAAAACCACTAATGCTGTATACCAAGAATGAAATCAAAACCATGGTGAATGTCAACCAAACCATTATTGGTATCCATCATCAGCCATCCTTCGAAATTGTTTTCCACTTTCAGAGAAGGTAATCTAAGATTGGAACTGATCATAAATATAAAAAAAACAATGAAATGCTAAGGACTGCTTGAGAAAAAGGACTAGTACGGATAGAATAGCTTAATTCTCTCAAGCACTATCCAAAATCAATGATGATTTGATTTTCTGTACAGTACAGGAGATCAGACGTTGCACCGCTTGCACGTCTTCCATGCTAGGCGTGCCTGTTGTCATATTGTCTAACAGTATCTGGAATGCAACTGTGAGAATAGATCCACCATTATGCATACTGTTTGAGCTACTTCCATTTTCAGTTTGTGCCCAGACCCCATCTGGAAAAATTACAAAGCCAGATGGAAAAATCTCAACATAATCTGAATTACCTCCATTCATCACTGATTGCATGGGAGCAAAATCAACTGGAGCATAAACGACAGTAGACCCAAAAGCATCTGTGCAGCACTCTTGCAAAATGAAGACTGTCTGATTCGCATTTATACCCTGCAATATTGAAGTAAATAAATTGAGATATTAATCATCATGCGTAAAAATCCATGGCATTGTGGTATAGGACATAACTCATGCTCTTGTGGAATATGGCGCTGCAAAACTTACATTTGATCCGAGGAGTCTAACATTATTCGCATGATCGTGTCCCTTGATAATGCAAGTTATTTCTTGCAATTGATCATTGGCAGTCAGCACATCCCACTGCATTATTTGATTTGATTTTAAATAGTTAGTGGCAGATTTTTAACAGCAATTAGAAAATAATAATTTATATATTTGCAACTTCAATACTTCATGGAAAATGAAACAAAAGAAAAAGAAGGAAGAAGTTAGGAAGTGAAATAGTGATTTATACATGGATTGAAGGTATTCAAAGAGAACTTTAATGTTCCCATCGAAGATAAAGTGAAATGTAACGTAGTACACTGGTTTAATGACACGCAACAGAAGGAAACGAATATCTTCTTAGCCATATCCTTTGCTACAGACTCATAAATAGAAGTTGCCAATATGCTGATGTTTTGTCCCTATTTGAAAGGGAGAAAATGCATTCAATATTTAAAAGTGAGAAAATGCATTCAATTTTGAAGTAGATTTAATCAGTTATGGGATTAACATAGTAAAGAGCTTATTTGGAAACCAGAGATTTAGTAATTGATTGTCAAGAGCTTTCGTGGTCAGAAATCAATCCTTAAAATGGCTTATCAGTATTCCTAAGGAGTTTAATAATTATACCACCAAGTCTATTCAATTTGTAAACTAGAGGTTGAGTAATCGACTGTCAAGAACTCTGTGGGCTAAAAATCAATCGTTAAAATGGATTATTGGTGTATTCTTATGAAAGGCCATTACGGATTTTTTAATCCTCACACCAAGAAAAGTCTATGCCACTAAGTCTGTTCGCTTTTAAACTATTAGATCTTCGGATAAGTCTCCACCACACATTATTGTCAACCTGACTTACATAGTTCGGATAAGTTTCCACCACACATAATTGTGAACCTGACTGACATACGACATAGAGCTTAAAACAAGTCAACTAAGCTCTTTTAAAAAGATTAATGGTTTTCACTTCCTTTTATGAGCTTTATTGGATGCAGTGTCTTTATTGTAGACAGTTGGTTGTGTCAACTTGACTAACCTGCGCCATAAAGATTAAAACAAGTCAATTAAGCTCCTTTATAAAGATTAATGGTTCAGTTCCTTTGATGAACTTTATTGGATGCAATGTCTATATTGTAGACAGCTAGTTGTATTGGTCAACTAATTGCCTGGTTGTAATTCTGACCCAATTGCCTGGGTCTAGTTTCTAAATTAAACTAAATTTTCACATCATTGTAATGTGTATACATGATGAATTTGAATTTAAGTTACATTAAAACAGAGAAAAGTTCTGAATTAGATATATTTAGTATTAGAAAATTTAATAATGTATGAACATGACCCGATTGCCTGGGTCTAGTTTCTAAATTAAACTAAATTTTTACATCATTGTAATGTGTATACATGATGAATGTAAGTTACATTAAAACAGAGAAAAGTTCTGAATTAGATATATTTAGTATTAGAAAATTTAATAATGTATGAACATGATAGAATACATTTTAAATAATTTCATACAATGTAACTGTAAGTTTTATAATATTAGTTATAAAATATTATTTTTTAATATTATAAAATATTATTTTTTATAAAACAAAGAAAAATTGAGAATTAGGTTTAATGTTAGTTATAAATAGAAATTTAATGAGGTGTCATGGAGGAGGAGGAGAACACAACAAAAACCCCAGCATGAGCTCCACACAATAGAGAGTCCATTGTATAACATCCTCATGCATGTAGAATGATGAAGGGAGGATGGGTGGGAAGACTCACAAGCCTCCACCATGTCAACCAAACTTGGAAATGATAGTTGTGATAGTTGTTTGGGTTATGTGAGCTCTATTTTTAATCATGACGATTTAAGGTTAGTCTAGGCAGGTATCCAAGCATTCCAAAAGATTATGGGCTCATAATGGACTCGTATGAGGTTGAAGAAAGTGGAAGTCAATGATTTTCAAGCCTCCCGTCCTTTCCAATCTCTCTAAGGTTGTTAAATGGTAATTCTTGCATGTTCGCATGTTCCTCCATCCAACATTTTCTATTAAATTGTCTTGACTCTTTGGGAAAATTTCCCATCACGGCTATAGCCACCCAACAACACCCCCATTGGAATCGTTTGAAGCCTAGAGACTTCCTCACTCTTTGGCAAGAAGGAACACCATTAGCACTATTTGGAATTTTCGTTTGTCTTGTCAACATCTCCAATCTTTCCCTCAACAAACTGACCTATGTGAATTCCATCTCCATGGTTGGTCAGGGCAAAGTATGAAGCTTAGAAAAAGTAGCATTAGTAGAAATCAAACTAAAGCTCAACAAGAAGCTGGGGAAGCAAAGGAAACCTATACTAGGAGGTGTCATAGGAGATTCAAGCCCAAACTTGCTCAAGCTGATTTATGGTCCAAGAGGAACAACACTACATTAGTCGAAAGACATAGAAGCAAAAATGAGACCTTGGGTTCATGACTTAGGGAATACTCAAAACCCAAATACCAAGTACTATAGGACGTTGGCTTTGTATTAGACAACAAAATCATTGTTGGGCAAAGTTTTGTGAAATACCAAGGAGGAAAGAAGTGAGCTCTTATTGGAGATGGATGAAATCAACACAAAGTTTCAAATCACCTCATCAAGACCACCACTAGCATGTACTATGTAGTTGTTGTTCAAAATCCAACACCAAATTCTACCCAAGGGCAAGAGATGCCTCCTATTCTTTTGTATGATGATCATACTATAGCCTATGAAACTGGACACATCCAAAAGGGCTTGCGTGCGCCGTGTCCGTGTGTCTGACACGGACACGCTGACAGAGTATGTTTGACACGTCTCTGTAACATGTCATGTGTTCGAACATGTGTGTCCGAGGACTGTCAATGCGTGTCCCAAAAATATGACACGTTTTCCACTAAAAACCGCCCCGAATTGCTTTAAATCAAAATTTTCACTTTCTTTTTATCATTTGCAAGTGTGGAGAGGGCTCTAAAGTGTGTGTGTTGTGCAGGTGAAGAAGATTTGAAGGATTTAAATGTGTAATTACTAATGTGAAATGTGCATTGATTTTGATTTCTATTGAATATGTAAAAATTTGGATCTATATGTCTATATTTTTAATATATATATATATATATATATATATATAAAACGTGTCCTACGTGTCCTCTTGATTCCAGGGGTCACCGTGTTTGTGTCTGACACTCGAATCCCCATGTCCTTCGTCTCCCATGACTTAGACTACAACTTAGCTTTTTCCTATTACAAAATACATTTTTCTTTTTTTGCTATACTTTTATTTTTTTACTATCATAATTATTCTTAGGGCTTCCTAGTTTCCACCCATAGTATATGCAAGCAGCAAAACTCTTTATTCTGGAATTGATAAATCCTATTTTATCTTTGGTTAAGTTTCCTATGGAGCAGAACTTTAGGTATTATATGAAAAGATAAATAAATATCCAAATAAATAATATATAATGATATTAGATCAAATTTAAATCATAAATATATATCTAGCTTCAGGTATGTAATAAAGGCTCCATGCTAATTGTAAGCATATGATTTTACTAGCTTCGAGAAATGATCAAATTCAAAAATGATCATATTTGCTTATTTGTCTAATATACTATTTAAATTGGAGCAGCCACTTTTTAGTTTTAGAATCATACTACAAAATACTTTTGTTCAGCTTATGGATTTATGTAAGTATGTAAAAATATAAATCAATGTAAAAAGGCTTAGGATCATAGACCTCTAACCTTGAATATCAAAAACTTAAATTCTGTTTTCAAACGTATAGAGGGCGGGGAGTTGACACATTTGAATTTGGGCAATCGAACCTTCTAAACTTTGTTACAAATATCAGTTATAGCTTTTATAACTGTTGAGTATCCCATTCTATTCTATTTTATATATTAGAATAGTAATCGTAGTAATCAGAACAGTATAATTTCCGTGAAAGGTTTAGGAATGGTTAAAAAATTTAAAATTGTGTGAAAAATAACTCATCTAACCTTGCTTCGATGTCTCTCATCTCGCACGAAATCGAACGATTTCTGTGGACTAACCGGAAGCCAGATTGAAGTGGCAGCACTGAGCACAACACGGCCAGGCAGCGCTGGATTCCCCATGGCCTTCCTTGCTGAAACTCGAATATCCTCATCACCATTGGCAGATAACGTAGCCCAGTTGTTAACATCGGATGCACTCAGATTGTTACAGAATTCACTCGTCATTCGCTGAGCAAGTTTCAGCAAACTACGCCGTCTGGCATCTGGGATAAATAATCCACAAAATAGTAAATCTCCTTAAAAGAAAATAGAACGGTCTCAATTAAGAAAGGCAAACCTTGAAAATAGTAAAAACGAGCAAGGCTTACCAGCAGGATCTACATTTATTTCCATGAGAAGAGCCAGACGTTCACATTGGCGCTGAAGAATTGACAGCCAACGCTGAGATCCAAATGCCATTCCAGAGCTCACCAGAGAACGATAAAGATCGTGCACGCCTCTATCGTCATACTCGATATGCTCTAGCCATGTTACCTGTTGAATACAATGAATCAGTACTCATCAATGTATTAAACCTTCACGCATGTATATTAAAACTATATCATGGAATTAGGGTATGAGCAATTACATTTGAACAATTGTTGGGCAGATCATGAATGATGCATCCTGATGGCCGCCTCCTGCAATTCGCCATCGATGGATCTCGGTTCTCCATAAGATTGTCAGCGTAAACGTCCACAACTGCCCACAGTCCTGGACCATGTTGCTGGCAGAACCTCAGGAAATAAAACCCTCGAGTCGGACCAAGCGGTGATAGAAATTGAAGTTCCATATACATCTGTTATAGCAAAGGGTCTTTCTATTGAGATTCGACTTATAGTTTGATAAGAAATCAGTATAATTCGACTTAAATCTATTAAGGGTTCACATAGAAAAAAAAAATCTCAAGATACCATTACTAAGTGCATCAAATACTTTTAAGTGTAAGTGCAGTTGTTGAATGTTCAAAATGTCAAAACCCTTTTTTCGATAATTTCCATAACATCTAAATAACGAGATCTTAGAGATGGGAGATTTTATAGCACACTTCTCTCAGTGTAATAATACTCACATAATCTGCATGTTTTAATGAATAGAATGCTGTTAAATGATTGACATACCAGTTGCAGTTCATTGTTCCTTGTATCACCTAAGCCAGTATATAAGACTTCCAAGGTTGTTGCCCTCGAAATAATAGATGGAAACAACTCGGCGTAACGGTTCTGTGTTGTATGCAAAATTTCAGTTAGTTCAACAGTGTCTACACCACCAGTAACATATAAATAAAATATAGAGAAAACTGAACTGCCGCTGGCACAAACAGTGGCTGTTTGGTTACATACCGCGTCCATGAGTGTCTCTACCAGATTGAAGCTATTCATAATCACGGCGCCCGCATGTCTGCTTGCCTCGGTTTTGTAGCCCAAAGGTTTCTGCTCGTTGCCGGGGAATTGACGGATATATTTATCATAGTCGAGGGTTTCCTTGACCCCATCATGAGGACTTGTGATCCAGCAAGCTTGTTGCATTTGTATCATTCTGATGAGCTCGTCCATTGATGCAACGGCAAGTCCTAGGGCCTTGGTTTTGTCGACCACCCTTGGACTGCCAGCTCGGCCTGCAACATCAACAGTAGAAAGCCCTTGCAGGAAATCGGTCGTGGGATTTACAGTCGGTTGACTACCAAGAATGTTGACACCAGCACTAACAGTTGCCATAGCCAGAGAAGCGTTGTGCATAGGAGAATGAGATACCATTTGTGGGATTGGTCTCCCACACAATTTTCCAGTAATCGCGCACACTCTATCTAGCTGCATAACCCGTAAAAAGAAAAAAATTATTTACACACAGTCCAATATAGCCCACCATCAGAGTATAATCGTTTTGAGAATTTCATCATCGATAGAATTCATCAATTAATATCAAATTGGGCTGCTCAGAAATAGCCCAGTGTCATAAACAAATAGCCCACTGTCATAAACAAATAACCGAGTGTTCAGAACAAAAATTACAACTCCACAAGAAACACAAGTCCAATGTAAGCAAACAACAGTTGAGAGGAGCCTGTTTTGAATCAAAGTCTCTAAAGTCTTCTGCCTACCATTACATGCAAATAAGTCCAATATCATCAAACAAAAGTTGGAAGGAGTCTTCCTTACAATATCTAAAGTTTTCTTCATACCATTCCGTGCAATCAGTCTAACATCTAGCAGAAAGAAAAACAAATAATTCCTACTCAAAGGAAGGGCTAAATGACAAAGTTAAGTTTAAAGAAACCAGCTCATCTGAGTACCAAAACAACCAATGGGTTTCAAAACTGAATAGAATTGAATAGAAAGGTTTTAATGCCTTATTATGAACAGAACAAATTGATTCAAAGATGAAGTAGAATGCCAATATTGGTTTATATCTTAAAGCTAAATTATGTTAAAAGGGGTCAGTGGAGACTTACTTCATCTCTCAATCGCGCATTTTCAAGGCGCAATTGTTGCTCTTCAGAAGGTATGTCGGAAAGCATAGCAGATCCTCCACAGCTGCAACAGATAGGATTTGTCATCGCTTCTCTAATAGACAGGTTCTCCATTCGAAGTTTTTCGTTTTCGTCTCTCAAGGTCGCATTTTCATGACGCTCTTGTTGAGCCTGAATAATGAAGGATTTGGAAGATCATGAGTGAAATGGAAAAAAAAAATCATCAAACTGTTTCCATGACTTCATTTTGCAACTGTAATACACGAAAAAACAGCCTACCTTCATCTGTGTTCTTCGATTCTGGAACCAAAACTTTATTTGCCGAGGCGCAAGACGTAATTTCCTACTTAGTTGCTGCCTTTGCTTCTCATCTGGGTGAGGGCACTCCTTGAAAAATCTGTAACGAACAAACAGAACCAACACACACAAATGAAATTCATCCATAAAAAAACAAGTCATGCTTTACAAAAACATATTTCTAAAAACCCAACAGGAGCAATAATAGTTTCACATCTTACGCTTCCATCTCCTGAATCTGTTGTGGAGTATGCCTGTGATAAGGCTTTTTTCGGTTAGGCTGGTTATCATCTTGATCATCCCCGGATCCATTCCCGTCTACATTTTCGCTGCCCGACCTACTCTCATACTCCTCTTCTATTTTATTCTTTCCATGATCTCTACTTCTACCGATCATCTCTCCTTTTGAATCCAAGCCACTTGTCTGTACAACATGCGCATCATAAATCTGTATACAAATTCCCCTATAAGGCATCTCATGCCTATGCCTATTGAATAGCACACTAATTGAAATTTTTTACTACCATTACAATTCAAAATTTCAGAAGAACATACCAGCGTCAAAGCCAGCTTTGGAGTGGAGCTGTAGATATTCATATCTAGGTTCGGTGTCTGTGAAGAAGAAGCGATCATTCCAGCATAAGACATATCGTTGCACGAGTTCCCAGTAAATGGTCGTTTATTTGAACTTAACTTGTTGACAACCGCAGCACCACCCATGGCCGAGCTACCAAAACCAAAACTCATTACTTGAGAACCGAAATCAATGTTCATCCCCAACTGTGTGTGTATAGATCTGTGAGTTAATTATCTCTTATTTTTTCATTTCAGGATCCTTCAATCAAAACCTACAATTGCATCAAGTGTCCATTACTAACAGAGAGAAAGAGCTACAATTGCATCAAGTGTCCATTACTAACAGAGAGAAAGAGGGAGAAGGAAGACAAGCAAACCAGATTGCTAGCTCTCCATTCTCACTCCGTCTCTCTCCCTCTCGAGTCTCGGCCCTTCTCAAACCAAACCAAACCCAAACTCATATCAGTGCATTAAGAAGCAAAGGACTTTACGCCACAAAACAGCGCCGGACCTACCTGGTATTTTGTCAGCACAAGAAGAGGATGATTCTGTACAAAAGGGGAAAGAAAGACATAATTACTGTAACTTGGCAGTACAGCACCAAAAGCTATGGCGTAAGCCAATGTAAAGGCAAAAATTAGGGATTATGACGGGCTTGTCAATTTAGAGGACCACTAGCCTAGCCTATACCAAAGGGAACCCTAGACTCTGCAACTGCAACCTCTCATATGAATATAACCCCCATTATGATGGATGGAGGAGATCTAAAGTTGGCAGAGCTTTTGGTTAGGCTGGGAATAAGTATTCCAGTGGCTGACTTTTTGATATATGATGATGGCTCTTTTTCTACCACCTATCCATTACAAGCAAGTACTCTTCACAGTACTTTCTGCTGCTGCTGCAGCTAGTGCCAGGCTATAGAAAAGAATTCAACCTCAAACGCATCGCTCACATTAACACCCGTGTGTGTGATGTGAGCAGTGAGATTTCTAAACATCAAAAAGACAACTAACACAGAACAATTTAAAACAGAACGGACTCGCTATAAAGAGAAAACCTACTCCCACCAAACCCCAACACAGCAAAATAAGATTAATCACTACAGCAATGCCAGCCCGATGCCCATTAAAAGGACGATACAGAAATGATAGTAATTCGTATCAGCAACGGCTCACCAAGTCCGGCCTTTGAAAAAAAGAAAAACCTATTGAATGCATACTGTTACGTGTATCTATGAATGGTGATTGTCTTAAAAGGGTTTATATGCAAAGAACAGCTAACAACATAACCCATTAAATCACACCACCTACACCTGCGGTTTACCCAGAGTTAAAGAAAAGGAGCTCCGAGCTCACTGACCACCAGAACCCTTATGACTCATAACCAACAAAAGTGATAAGCTGAAGACACCTGGGCTTCTCTTTGACCTTGGATTCTCTCTTCTTCTCTGACTTTTACATCTCTAGTCAACATATCATGATTCCTTTCCCACCGGACAAATGGGAATGGCCAGATATGGCAGCCCACATTTCTTCATTGACAAGGGGTTCAAAGCCAAGATGACTTAATTGGTAAGAGTTAAAAAAAAAAAAAATCTTTTTCTACACATGCATATTCATATAATAAATTTTATATAAGCAAAAAAAATACCCAAAACCAAATAATTCAACTTAAAATCAAAATCACAATAATCATATATAAAAAATACCCAAAACCAAATATACTCATCTTAAAATCAAATCACTATAATCTTAATTAAATAAATTTAAAATAATAATGATAGTAACCGCAACTCTTTAAAAACACATTATATATATATATATAAAACAAATTTTATAAGAGAAGAAGATCAGCCGGTATACTTTCAGCCTACTCTGCAGCGATTTCAAAACTCTTTAAAAACATATTATATATATATAACTCGTTTTTACATACATATTCATACAACAAATTTTTATAAGAGACGAAGATCAACCGGTATACTTTCACCCTGCTCTGCAGCGATTTCAAATTGAAATCCAAACCTATGAAACAAAGGATCTTCTAGATAAATTATTCTCTCCTGGATATACTCTACGAAGTTCCGAAATTTTTGAAAAGAAAATCGAAATAAACTGACCTTTGCTCTTGCTCTTCCTCTTTGTTAGAGGACATGATCACCAGGCTTCGTTACAATCGTTTCACGACACGAGAGCTCCAAGATTCTCAATGAAGAATTTGCACTTTTTGTGGGATCCGTAAGGCTCATAGCTATTTATAAGTATTGCCGCGTTACATAGAAACCACGGGCAAATAAAATATGCATTTTTAAAACTTCAAATTATTATAATAGGTTAGTGTGGTTTACGAAAATGGGTTTACAAGTCTACTTATCCACTTTTTCGTTTTGAGTCCTTCCATTCTGACGACTCAATATTCCTCATTTTAAGGATAAGGAAATTAAATAAAATAGTTCAAGGATAAAGAAATTAAATAAAATAGTTTGTTTTTTTGTTTGGGTTAACGCTCTCAATTGGTATAAAAATAATGTGGCCCTCCACTTTATTATTATTTTTTGGTTTGGGAGAATATTAGGATATTGAGAAAGTCGAATTTTTTTTTTTTTAATATTAACACTTTTCATTAATAAATTTGATCATTTATTCACTTTGATTGATTATGATTTTTTTTTGGTTCTAGTGCCAGTGTGACTTGTTGGGCAAATTTTTGGTCTTTGGTTTGAGAAACCACTACTCAGGGGCATCTAAGCGGTCAAAATCACTCGGGGATTGCACCAAGTCAAAATCAAGTGGGAATTGCACCAGGCCTGGACCACACCAACCCTTAGCATCCTTAAATCTGATCACTTGTTCATTTTGGTTGACCTGGATCCTTATTTATAAATTGATATATACAATTACACTTAAAAGAATATTATGATATTACTTATTTTTAAAGCAAACAAATTACAATACGATTCTTTTTCACATTAACACTATTAACCACCTACTGCAGAGCATTGAATCAATCTCCACAGGCATGCTAACAACCCTTGGATTCCTAATAGTTTTAATCGAAGGGTTAGCAAATGCTCTGCAGCAGGCTAAGTATTTATTGCCTTTTTGTACCAACTCCTTTCTAACTAACACAAGACTACGGACTACGAGATTGATGCCCAATTAGTTTCTTCCTCATTCTTTTTCAAAGCTCCTTGAGGTAGAAGTGAGGTAGAAGGCAACCCAAATGTTCCTTTGCGTCCGCTTCCTTGTTCGAGCAGAATATGGAAAAAACTGGAGAAAGTGAAGTCTTGCAACAGAATCTTGAACCTTTGTAATGTCTTGTTGAGCAACGTGTTGTTGAAAAGATCCTCTGAATTTAATATCTTTATCAATGTCCCCGACTAAAACTTTCTAATCTAATACCATCCGAGGATTATATCACTCTGCGAGCTCCTGCCATCCCAAGATTGCCTTTGGAGACATCGTAAAAGAAAATAGGAGCCTTACCTTGAGAAGATCATAGTTTTTTTTTTTTGGAGAATATTAGAATATTAAAAAAGTAGAGACTTTTTTTTTCAAGATTAACACTTTTCATTAGTAATACCATTTATTCACTTTGGTTGACCCAGATCCTTGCATTAAATCTTGTTTATTTTGTTTGACCCGATCCTTATTTATAAATTGATATATACAATTACCCTTTGAAAAATATTATGATATTAATTATTTCTAAAGCAAACAACTTACAATACGATTCTTTTTCACATTAACACTATTGACTATCTATTTTTTTCACATTAACACTATTAACCACCTACTCGCTATTACTAAAGAGTGTACAATAAATCAATCAACGACTTTGCTGAGTGAAATGATTAATAAAAAATACTAGTTACAAAACAATTTATTAAAAATCAAATCAAATTATGGGACAAATTGAATGCCCCATACCCAGTTCATGTCCCAGGGAGTAAGCTAGCTGTGGAGCAATCCTCCCTCATTGGACGGAGGAGGAGCAAAGTTAGCGTTGACTTTGCTCCTCCTCCATCCGATGGAGGGAGTTTTGCTCCACAGCTAGCTCACTCCCATGTCCCAGTGCACCCGTGTGATTGTTATTTGCACTAAAAATCTAATGATGTTAGTTAGTTAGATGATTGTGCACAACTTACAAGATAATTTATTAAATGACAGTTTCATAAAAGTGATTGTGATTTATACGAAAACTAAAAAGTGTAGCTTGGTTGGTTATTAAATTTAAAATAATCATTTACAAGAAAAATAAATAATATTATTTGAAATAAGTTAAAAAAAAATAAAATAATAATATTTTAAAAGTTAGTTAAGAGATTAGTCAAATTTGGCTAACTCATTCGGTTAAAATGTATATCTCATCAAAAAAATACACGAATTTAATCATTCCTACCATTATAAAAATTGATATAGCCAAAACGAAGTAAAATTCCAAAATCTTTACCTCAAACAAACTAACAATAATATATATAAATAATTTTATAATAATATAATTCTAAAAATAAAAATTTAAAAATAAACTTCCCCACTAAAACGAGGACACCAAATCTTTACCTCAAACAAACTAACAATAATATATATAAATAATTTTATAATAATATAATTCTAAAAATAAAAATTTAAAAATAAACTTCCCCACTAAAACGAGGACACCAAATCTTTACCTCAAACAAACTAACAATAATATATATAAATAATTTTATAATAATATAATTCTAAAAATAAAAATTTAAAAATAAACTTCCCCACTAAAACGAGGA
>LPNX010341445.1:64245-77624 GCA_001517045.1 Pseudotsuga menziesii
AAGCCTTTTTGAACCCTTGAGCTCCAAACTTAGTTTACGAGGGGAGACCGCCCCATTTTTAGGGCCCTTCTCACTTACGCTTCAGGTTGATTGGCAAAGAGAGAAATAAAACAATATTAAAACACTAAATTAGATATAAACAGTATAACTAGTATTAAAAGATAACAAAGATTACAGAAAAATACAAATAATATTTATTAACTTTTATTGAAATAATGTTTATCAACTTTCATTGAATTGATTATAAAAAATAACAAGTTTATATTAAATTATAGAACGTGAATTTTGTTTAGGCTTTTTTTTGGATGTATGTAATTTCAAGTATGAGTTTGTATATCATACTCAGACATGCTATTTTTTGGAATTGATTGGGAGATGTGGAGGTCTAGGGTTTTTAGCATGTTGAATGGCAGGTGAGGATTGTTGGTTGCAGGTCGCAGGTCTGTTAGCGGTCAGGAAGGATTTCATTGTTTCGGGAGAAGCGTCGGTGGACTGTTTGTGGTGGTTTTTTGGCACAGTGAGGTTTTGTACTAGTGGATTACCTTTTCTAGCGGTTTACACGTAATAGGCTGCTTTCACTTGAGTTTTTTTACTGTGGTTTTTTATTGAGCCCTAATGACTATGGAGACTGGAGACATGGTGGATTACTCTAACGACCATATGGAGAGTGAGAAGATCTGGGCCACGTCAACTGGAAAGATATGGGCTAAGCTGGTGTCCCTGGGCCCGATGAGGGGTTCTGGGGTTTCACCTGTTCATGTAGATTTTCAGCTGACAAAGACTGGTTTTTTTCCTTCTGATGTTTTGGTTTTTACACCACCACTAGTTTTGCAGCATGAGGAGGCGGGGGTATAGAGTGTGGCCGAACATTGATTGCCTAAGGTAGGGGGGTTCCGTCGTGGAATTATGTTCAACCACTCTTGGCCTTGAAGGTGGGTGAACAAAACCGAGGTGGTGTGGAGGTTGGGGAGATGTCGAGCTAGGGGAGGGTTCTTGATGGAAGCCAACAGTGGGAACCCTTGAATTGGTTAGGTCAAAACCTTCTTCTTGAGTTGGGATATTTCTCAGGATGCTTGAGTGCGCATGAGCAGAGGGGATATTCTAGCCCTAGCCTGGGGTCTGGAAGTGGTTTGGATGTGAACGGTGAGGGCACTAAGGAGGGTTTGGAGAACCCTCAGAAAACAGGGAGGAAACATTGGGTTAAATCTCGCCACTTGGACTTTAACTATGGCCTGGGAGAGGACATAGAGTGGAACTAGGTTGTACAGATGACAGATCAAACGCTGGTTGGGAAGGCTTTGGGATGGTCGTTTGCTTGGCGGAGCATCTTAGATTTGGTGGAGGCCCATTGGAAGACAAGCCTAGGTTATGTTCCTGAGGTGGAAGAACTTACTCGAAACTGGTTTGCTTTCATTTTTTGCAGGGCAGAAGATGCTTTGTGGGTTCTCAACAGAAACTCGAATTGGGAACATTTCCCAGTTATGCTGAAGCCTTGGCATCTGCTCTTTGATGCTAGCAGGGAAAGACTAGACGTTGTGCCACTTTGGGTTCAGCTTCCAGGCCTTCCTCTTCATTATTGGTCGTAGAGACATTTCATAGGAATCAGAAATATAATGGGAACCGATCTGGAGGGGGATTTCTCCTTTGTGTGCACAAAACAAAAGAAGGTTGCAAGAATTCTGGTTAACCTTAATGTCAGAGAAGGGTTGGCTAAAGAGATGAAACAGAGTTGGGGTCCCTACATCATAACAAAGAAGCTAGATTATGAGAATGTGTCATTTAGATGTCGAAGATGTCATGCTTATGGACACCCAATAGCTGAATGCAAAATCCCTCTGCGAACTAGGCCGGGTGGTAGGCGTCAGTGGTGAGATGGGATTGATAAGGAGGTGCCCGTAGGTCCTACCTCATCACCTCCTCATCAGACGACACACCCCAGTTGTGTTGAGGACCAGGGGGGGAGACCCTCTTAGGAGGAGGAACAACCTTCGTCAAGTTTAGAAAGTGAGTCACCAGAACCAGTCGAGATGTGTCATGTGCAGGGTCCTCTGTTTGCGTGTACTCCTTTTCCTTCTCTTTCTCCTTCCATTAATTTTTTTACGAATAATGTATATTTCTCTGGTTTAGACTGGGTTGAGGGCCTTAAAAATCTGTCAATCACTCCCCATTCCTCTTCATCCCCTCCGCCCCTTATTTCCTATCCTCCTACCCCTCTGGAGGAGGTTACCCGTCCTCTTGAACCTGATTTGGCTCCTTGTGAGGAAGAAGCAACCTTGTCACCACTTGAGGCCTTGGATTTGGGTTATTTTCTCCGCTCTGGGACAAAGTTGGGAGATGGGGGTCTTGGGAAAGGGAAGAACCATCTTCCGAAGAGAAGACGGAGGAACTCTTACATTTCGAAGGCTCATACTAAAGTAAGAAAGGATCTTCAGGAAGGGAAACAACAGTTTATTGAATAGGTGCATAGAGCAGTGCCAACCCATACGAAGGGTCACTCATGAAAATCATGTCCTTTAACTGTAGGGGTATGGCTGGTCCCCATAAAATATCCGCACTAAAGAGGGTGGTGTTTTTAGAATGCCTTGACATCATCCTTCTTCAAGAAACTTTGGGCGTTGGTGAGGTGGTGAAGTCTAGATTGTAAAGTTTGTTTGTAGGGTGGACTTTCAAAACCCTGGATGTTAGAGATCGTTCTGGTGGGCTGGCTATTAGTTGGAACGATAGGAATGTGAAGGTTCTAAACTTATGGGGGTTCACTAGCTACTTAGGTGTAGTTTTTACTGTTTGCAATGTATATGGTCCTTATCTCAATAGGATCCTCTTTTGGGATTCTTTGCTTAACAATCCTCTTCTTAGAGGGGACTTGGTGATTATGGGAGGAGATCTGAATTTCTCTTTAGGGCAAGTGGAATTTTGGGGACCTCATGCTCGTGCTGACTTGTTAACTGGTTTTTCTCTCAGATATTAGCAGAGAAACACTTGATTGACATTGAACCCATCAAACTCAAACTGACTTGGAGGATCAATCATTCGGGGGATAATAGGGTGGCTAAGCGTTTAGATAGGTTTCTGGTCTCAGAACAAGTGGTGAAAAGATTCTTTCATTTCAGGTAATGGGTTGGGGCAGGGGGAGGCTTTGATAATTTCCCCATCTTTTTTGAACTTCGTAATGGCCCTTCAAAGCCCCTTGGGCCTCTAAAGGTTAGTAAAATTTGGTTGAAAGAAGATTCCTTCATTAATCTAGTCACTTCCTTGTGGATTCCTTTCAATCCTAGAAACCCTCTGTCTGCAGCCTTCAAATTTGCTGGTAATATCAAGAGACTAAAAGGGCCTATTAAAGATTGGGCCCGTGAAAAGAGGATTAGGGAGGACATTGAACAGATTCAAGTTGAAGCGGAACTTGGTAGGATCTATGAGGAAGCTGGAGGGGGATTGAGGACTCAAGAGTCCAAAGAATCTCTGGTTATATTGGAAGGAAGAAGGAATATTATTCCGCTTGAAAAGGAAGAAACCTAGAGACTGAAGAGTAGGGAAACTTGGCTACAGGCTAGGGATGATAATACCAAGTTATTTCATGCTTATGTTAAGGGGTGGAAGGTTGTGAACACTATCTGGAGTCTTGAAACCCTCAAGGTGAAGCACAAACTACTTTTGAAGGGATGGCCAAGGCTAGGGTTGAACACTTTCAGTCACTCTTCAGAGCAAACAATCAGGCCACCATTGCAGAAGTGGTTAGAGTAGCACAATTGTTCCCTTGTTTTGTGGAAGAGGCAGACAACATAACCCTGATGGAGGAAGTCTCAGAGGAAGAATTGAAGGCTTCTCTATAGAGTTTTCAAAAGGACAAGAGCCCGGGCCTTGATTGTTAGTCGATTGATTTTTTCCTAGAACTATATGATTTCCTAGGGGAGGATCTTCTAAAAGTTGTAGAGGACTCAAGGCATACAAGGAGGATCCTTACTAGCTTCAATTCCACCTTCATTGCCTTGATCCTAAAAGATGATAATCCCACTTCGTTAAATGATTTCATACCTATTTCTCCGTGGAATTGTATTTATAAGATAGTGTCTAAGGTCGTTGCAAGAAGACTCAAAGGGATTCTTTCAAAACATATCTCTGGTGAACAGTTCGGGTTCTTGGAGGGGAGGCAAATTCATGAAGCAGTGGGAGTTGCACAAGAAGGATTGCACAACATTAAAACCAAAAAACTCAAAGGAACTGTGCTAAAAATAGACCTCTCCAAGGCCTATGATAAAGTAAGTTGGCTTTATATTTGTATGCTTCTTACTCATTTGGGTTTTGATATTGGTTTTATCAGGTGGATTATGAGTTTCATTAAAACTATTTCTTTTTTGGTCCTTATTAATGGGGTGGCCTCTCCTTTCTTTCATTTTGAGAGAGGTGTTAGACAAGGGTTCCCACTCTCTCCGTTACTGTTCCTTTTGGTAGCAGAAGAGTTGAGCAGGGATTTAGGGGAAGCCAAAAGACAAGGCATTATGAGGGGAATTCAGGTGGCTCCAAATCTCTTCATTATGCATCTACTTTTCATAGATGATGTCCTAATTTTCTACACTGGTTCAGTAAGGGATGATGAAACTCTTTGGTGGATAGTAGAACTTTTATCAAAATCTACGGGGATGGAAATAAACTCAGGAAAATCCACACTTTCAACCACATGTTGAGGGAAGATGAATTACAGACCTTTGTAAAGTTTTTTCTCTTCACTCTGCTAGAGGTGGATTCGGGACTGAAATACCTTGGGTTCCAGCTAAAACCTAATGATTATAGAAAGAAGGATTGGAAGTGTCTTCTTGACAAGATGGAAAAAAGATTAAAGGCATGGAGCCACAAATGGCTTTTAAGAGCAGGTCGACTGGTCTTGGTGAAATCAGTATTGGAGGAAATTCTTATTAATTGGATGGCCTTGTCCTGGATTCCAAAGGGGACTCTGGAGGCTGCTAGGAAAATCTGTTTTCGTTTTCTGTGGTGTGGAAAAGAGGCGGCTTTTATTTATCCCTGGGTGAGGTGGGAAAGAATAGCACGTCCTAAATCCTTGGGTGACTAGGGGCTGAAGAAATTTTTTCTTTTCTCTAAATCTCTGGCGGCCAAAGGAGGCTGGAGATTACTGAAGATTGAAAGCCTTTGGACTCAAGTGGTTTCCCAAATATACTTAGCTCTAGAGTCTATTGAAGATTGAGTGCGATCTCTGGTGAAATCGCATGTGGGAGGATTGGTGATTTGGAAGGATGTGGTTAATTCATTCCCGGTGATTAAGACAAATTTGGCCTAGAACATTCGTAATGGGAGGAGGCTTAGAATCGAGGAAGACCCCTTGTTTGGGAGTGCACAATGACATATCCTTCCTGATCGAACGATGGAAGGCCTTGAGGGAGAGGGTAATCATTTATCTATCTCAACTGGCAAGTCTATTACAAGAAATGGGATGGGTACAATCCTGGAGACAGATAAATACTTTAGGACTCTTGGAGCCAGACCAAGCTATAGTGACTCTCCTTTACGAGGAACTCAACAGGGGACACATAATTCTTAGCGATAGGTGTTATCAACCCAAATGGCACTTCTTCGTCCGAGTGTCGACATTCCTTATGTTGGTACACAAAAGGAAATTTTAGGATTGAAGTTTGCCAAAACACTATAGATGGGCATGAATTGGGATGCATTTACCCTTGAACCAGCTTGCCATATAATTTTTCTAAGTGTTGAGCTGCGTACGTGACTATCTACATTGCAACTCGTGTACGTATGCGACTATCTCTATTGCAACTTGCGTACTGTACGCGACTATATACATTGCAACCCACGTACATCAGCGTACGCGGGTTTCCTTTAAGCAACTCGCATGTCATACGTTGTTTGCCTATATCAATAGTCGCGTACATCTTGATTCGACCTTAAAAAATATAAAACACAATTAATGGAGATTAGTTGGGTCTTAATCATTAACTATCCTTGTTGGTCGCTGGGCAGACCCGGGTTTACTGTAATGAACCAACAACACCCCTAGCTCACTAGCCCTTTTGGCAACAGACTGCGGAGTGGCCTGAAGTCTCACCCAAAGTGATCCTAATGGGTTGGCCAAAGACTCAAGTGTCTCGACCAGGTTCTGTATAGCGTCTTGTGTGCGTCTCGCAGCTCTTCTTAGCCCGCGAGATGTCTCTCTCTGCGATGCACACTTTCATCTTACTCGCGATGACTCTAACCCTTATCGCATCGCTGCGTCCTGGGCAACATGTAACTTTCTCCTACGCTCGATCCTTAACCCATGGTACCGCGCACCACAGCTCCTCTGATGGTGCGATATCACCTCCCTGCGATATCCTACCGCTGCAACCCAGCGTACCTAGCATTACCGGTGTTCAACTTACATGACTCAAAGCACAAGGCTGTTTTACACTGCGACTCTTAACTGTCTCGACTGAAACTTAGACAAACTCTTATACAGAATAATTAAAGACTTCAACGTGTATTTATCCTCTTAATATGCTGGGAACTGAATAACACATACATACATTTACTGTAAGCAAAGTTCACGTAATGAATGACAGATATAACAAGTAAATACAATCACATGAATCAATCACATAACGCTCTAATTTTACGTGGTTCACTTCCAGGGTAGAAGCTACGTCCACAGAACTATGTTTCTATATTATAACTTGAGAGAGGTACACAGTTCTGCTACACCGCATATGCAGCTAGAGATCTTCTGGGTAACTCCACACACAGCCTAGAGCCCTTGTCTCTTAGATCTCTTCTCTATATTGCCTTCTTACAATATACTCTCACTCTCTCTCTCTCTCTGTCAATCCCTGCGGATTGTTACAATACAAAATAACAGTGAGCTAACAGACTACTGGACTCTCAGACTTGCTGATGTCTGAATAGCTACAGGTTACCCTAATAGCTCTAGAAGGACTGACTAGCTAACCTTTTACAATACAAAATATATCCCTTTATAGGTAGCCCGAAGGTCTTGCCATTACAACACTATGGGCATGTCCCAACAGTAACCCAAAACCCTAACTAGTGACAGTCGACATATCTATACTTGGGGTAGCCGCTTTTCGTCACACCACTGCTCTCTGCAGTCTTCCATGCTTCCCGGTGCTGACCATGGGTACTATGCACCGCTTCCCTTCTTCTATCCTTCGTCTTCAATACCTCAGCCTCGTCGCTCCTTTTCCTTTATGAGGGTAGCTGAGCCCTCCTGTCTTCGTCGCTGCCTTCAATGCAGTGGTTGAGCTCTCTCTTCTTGGCCGCTCAGGTACTGTCGTCTTTCTTGACTTCTCTGTCCCAATAGTCACGATTTTCGGCTCTGCTCTACAGCTAGAAACATGCTATGGCATCGTAGCTTTACCTTATCTCTTCGTCTTCACCAAACTGTCTATCCGCCAAAATGGCAGCTTTTCCTGTAGCTGTGGGACTCTGCTCCAATAGTCCCCTAACACTTACTTGTGGCTCGCCCCCGAGCCACTACCAGCGGGCTTCTCCTGCTGTAGCTTCTCCTTGGCTTCCTGCGAAGTACGTTGAAGCTTGTCCCGAAGTCCTACGACTTCGTTCTGCATAGTTTCTGTAACTTAGTTCGTTGGGCTCTCTTATCTTTCCTTCCCTCAGTCATGCTCTCGCTCTCGTCGCTTGCGGGACCTTTTAAGGATCTTGGGGTTTTGAGAAGTCTTCCACAGATATCCTTTACTCTTTATCTGGGTTAGAACTTTTATCACAAGGAAAATCCGTATCTTCCAGCCTTCTCAAACATTTCATTTAGTCTGGAGCCTACTTATGCGAAAGGTATACAAACCAGGAATTCCACTCCAAGAACAAGCCTTTGTCTACGTCTTGAAGTTCTACTTGTTTGGTTTGTTTTCCCTTTCACTTTTCTTCTCAGCAACTCGCTCCAGGTATTCACGCTGCTTGGGTTCTACATATTTTCATTCTTGACCTTTGGAACCTATTGTTCTTCTCTTAGCTGATGAGATAGGTCATCTCCCATCTCTCGTTGCCGTCTTTTTCTCATTTTTACTTTCTTCCTGGCTGGAGATTTCTTCTCATCATTCCTCTGCTCTGCTTTCTTATCTTCAGTGATCGGCTCGGCTTTCTTCTTCTCTTCAGTAGATACTTTGATGACATCTTCTACATCCTGCGCTTGACTCCTCATCCTTGGCAATTGTCTGACCTGTGATGTTCCTAATTTCACAACCCTGGGCGGCGTCGCCATAGCGGACATACGGCCACCATGCTCGAAGCATCTCAGAATGTCTTCTAAAGGTTCCTCCTCGGACAGAACCCACTCGGTGTTATACTTTGGATTGGCAATGGCTGCAAACTATGGAAATCACAGCACTCTGTAACGAAATTAGCTTTGCACAGGGAAAACTTAACAATGCACTCTATAGCTCTCGGATCTTTGCAAAAGTAACCCTCCCGAATGAATAATCTCTGCTTTTATGCTGAAGGGGACAATCCCGGTCGTAACGGTCATCTAGGCTGAACCCGTCGGTCGTATTAATTGCTTGGACGAGACCACACCCGTCATCCCGATCCTTAATAAATGCTGAAATCCGATCCATTTCCCTCGAAGCGTGTGTATGCAGGCACCGGTCTCATCGAAGATTTGCCAAATTTGGAAAAATTTATTATGTTGTTGCCAAATCTACGGTAAGGTATACTGGTCATTTCTTCATTAACTCCCTATCAGAAGGTGACTTGACTAGCCCTCTGTCTCGTTGCAAACTAGGTACATGGCACGGAGAAACATTGCGTTGCTGCGATGCCACACCGCATCACTTGCTCAAAACAAACTTAAGCGTTTTTTTTTTTTTTACAAAATGAACCGTCCTTATGCGATTCCTTATACTTAGAATACCTGCCGGTGTAGACTAATTCCCGGTGCGATGCCTCCTTTCAACTACACTGGACATCTGCACCCCTTGCGACTCGGAGTTAGGGCTGAGAGGTGGAGTGGCTATCACTAGAAAGCTTAATCCTACTGCCATTGATCATCGTGGGAAGAAGCTCCCCATTTAGTTTGCTGAGCTGAACGACTCCTCCCTCTGTAACTTGCTGTATCTGATACGGCCCCAACCAATGCGTCTTGAACTTCCCTGGAAACTTAATAAATTTACTGTCATAGAGGAGTACTAGGTCTTCGATCTGAAGAGTCTTACTCTTAATGTGTCTGTCATGCCAATCTTTTTCTCGTGCCTTCTGCACTTTCTGATGGAATCCGGCGATGAATCTGTCTTCCTCTAAGGCAAGCAGCTGTGCTAGCCTTTCCTGCACCGTGTCTGTATCAACCATTCCAGTGATCTGAGCAATTCTTAAACTGGGAAGAATATACTCCATAGGCATAACAGCCTCCTGTCCATACACCAAGCTGAAAGGTGTGTGTCCTGTAAGTTTCTTGTATGTAGTCCTATACGCCCATAATACAGCGTTAACTTTGAGGCCCCAATCATTCCTTTGGCTATTGGAGATCTTAGTAAGAGCATTTTCTAAAATCTTGTTAAAGGCCTCCACTGTACCATTAGCTTGTGGGTGGTAGGGAGTGCTCTTATGGTGCTGTGTCTGGAATTATTCTGTCAAGGCCTCAATGGTGCGATTCAAGAAGGGTGTGCCTTGATCGCTCATCAAAATTACTGGGCATCCAAATCTAGTGATGATGTTTTCAAAAATGAACTGTGCGGCTGTAGCAGCATCACAATTTCTTACTGCTTTGGCCTCTGCCCACCTGGTGAGGTACTCTGTTCCAGTGGTGATATATCTCACACCAGTTCGTTTTCTTGGTGGGTTGATAGGACCCACAAAGTCTATAGCCCACTTGTCAAATGCACGCAGCGTAATCTGTGGTCGCAGCGGCATTTCATCTCTGCGCGAAGGTTTTCCTACCCTCTGGCAGATATCGCAGCATCTGCAAAAGTCCTTAGTGTCTTTGTGTAACGTAGGCCACCATAATCCTGCAGCTAGGATTTTCTGCGCAGTCGGCTTTCCTGCGAAATGACCTCCTGCGGTACCTGAATGTGCTTCTCTGATAATAGCCTCTTTTTCATGCCGCATCACACATCTGCGCAGGACTTCATCTGGACCTAACTTATATAATTGTCCTGCGATCAGGGTGAAGTCTATTGCTTTAACAACCAACTGCCTCTTTTGATGCTTGGTAAACTCATCAGGTGCCCTTCCTGTGGTGAGAAAGTGAATGATATCAGCATAGTACTCATTTGTGATCTGGATAGAAAACAACTGTGCATCTGGCAAATTGTCCTCTAGGTTACTTGGCTCTTCTCCTGAGTCTATTCACGACAGATGATCAGGTCCGGCCTTCAGTCTTCCTGGTTTGACAATGATTTCAAAATCATACTCCTGAAAGAGGAGTAACCATCTGCAGATTCTTCCCCCTAACACTAGCTTATTGACCAGATACTTCAATGTGGAATGGTCAGTAAACATCTTGAACGAGGCACCCAACAGGTAGTGCCTGAACTTCTGTAGCGCGTACACCATAGCTAAGCCTTCTCTTTCTGTGGTGGTGTAGTTATTTTCTGCTGTCGATAGCTTTCTGTTGGAGTATGCGATAGGATGATCAATACCTCCTTCTCCTTGTTGCATTAAAACAACCCCTAGTGCGATGCCAGATGCATCCACATGGACATGAAACGGCTTAGTCCAGTCTGGAAATACTAAGATAGGTGTTGTAACCATCCTCTCTTTAAGTGTGTTTAGACTCTGCTGGCATTCCTCATTCCATAGGAATTTTACATCTTTCTTTAACAGTTTTTCCATCGGTGCCGTAATCTTGGTGTATCCCTTGAGGTATTTTCTGTAGTACCCAGTATGACCAAGTACTGTCCTCAATTGTTTGACTAAGTTGGGTGCTGGAAGATTTACAATGATGGCAATCTTTGTGGGATCTACCATCAAGCCTTGCCTGCAAACAATGTGACCCAACAAAATACCGAATGGCGCACAGAATATACATTTTTTCAAGTTCAGAGAAATCTGGTACTGCCTACATTTCTCTAACATCAGTCTCAAATCTCCTATGTGCTTGTCAATTAATCCAAATACAGTCCAATCATCAAAATAAACTTCTAGGAATTTATGGATGTATTCTTTAAATATAGCAACTACTACTCTAGAAAAGATAGCTGGTGCATTCTTAAGACCAAAGGGCATTACCTTATACTGGAATGAGCCCCATTCTGTTGCAAACGTGGTCTTATGTCGATCATCTCGGTGGATTCTGATCTAGTGATAGCCTGAAAAGCCATCAGTGAAGGAGTAGACCTCCTGTCCTCCCACATTGTCTAATACTTCATCAGTGAAAGGTGTTGGAAATGGATCATGAAGCGATGCGTCATTGAGTTTACGCAAGTCGACACAGATCCTGATGTCTCCTTTGGTTTTCTTTTCTTGCATGACCATGGGACTAACCCATTTGCTCTCTTCTATGGGCTCAATGATGCCTACTGCCAGCATCTTATCGATCTCATCCTTAACTTTTTCTTTGTAGCGTGGATTTAATCTATATGGACGCTGCTTGACTGGTCTAGCATCCTCTTTCAATGGTATCCTCATTACTCCCAGGTCTCCGACTATTCCCTTCATCTCTGTGAACTTGGTGGGAAATAGGTCTTGATAGTCGTGTAGCAAGTCTGCAATCTGTCCAACTGTTTCATCAGTCCAATAGTCTCCAATAGAGGCAAACTTTGGTTCTGTGTCTGTGCCAATATTGATCTTTTTAATCTTGATCAGCTCTGTGATTGCTGGAATCTGTAGCTTCTGTCCATCAACATCGCGACTCCCTTCTGAATCCGGAATGTTGATGTTACGAGGATCCTCATCCTCCTCCTCTGGTTCTGCTTCGAAGTTATAGCACTCGAGCGCATCTTCTAACTGGATGGCCCACTTAGTTTGAGTATGTACTGATAGAGTGCAATCCTCAAATATCTTAATCTTTATTACATCTAGGGCCTGATCAACATTTGGGTACTCAGATTCAAAAGCGAAGGTAAGTAGAAAGCTGTCTATTAGAAGTGGCCATGTAGTCGTTCCCTTACGCAATTCAGTCTCTGTGTACCAGTTCCGTGGAATTATGTCCAAAGTGTGAATGAATTGGTGAACCCATTCATCCTCGGGAATGTCCGACCAATTCTGTTCACATGTCTGAATATGTGACCTGGGGTCACTTTCTCCTGTGTATCTCTGCTGGACATACTCTCTGTCGATAGAGAATCTGATCGCCATCAATCTCTTAAGATCATCCCATGATGCGATATTCTCTTTATGTGCATACCACCATCTTGCAGGTGTGGCTCGTACTGCAAGGTCCATAGCTGCGATACTCTGCTCGTGAGGGATTTGTTGTTCAAACTGCGTGAGAAAGTCCTGGATATCTGTTAGACCATGAAATGATGGAATCTCATTGATCTCTGTGCCAATCCATCGCAGTGACTTAGTCATGTACACACATCTTCGTGCCGAGACTTCGTAAATGTAGAAATTCAGGCCAGCAATAGATTAATTTTACCCACAACAATTATCAATTGATCATGCAAAATTGCTAACAATGGAGACTGAATATGGAGCTGTAACACAAAATTATATTAACTGAGTGTACAATAGCCAACCCTGTAATAACATAGGCTGCTTTATATATAGAATACATGAGGAAATCAAATGCATGAGGAAGCATCCAAAACTAGCATAAAGCAGGCTTACCCAAAATAGGCAAATCCCCCATAGGTGTAAAAAGTTGATCCCAAATCTGTCATGAGGCTCACAAATTGGCAAGGGCACATGGGCAAGCTAATGAGTGGTGGAATGGCAGCTCATACATGCTTTTGCATGGAGGAAAGAGTGGAGGATGAAAGGGAAAGAAACCAAGTTCACCTCACCTAGTCTTGCTTTCCTATGTGCTTTAAAAAATGAAAAAGCAATCAATAAAGCAGAAAAAGCAGAAGGGCGCCTAGGAGGCCAGGAATAAATCAGATTTGATTCCAAAGGATTTCCCAAGCGCTACATGAGTCAAAGATGGCAAGTTTGACCTCTATGGATAGGAAATTAGCAACTTGAACATGGTGGGACTCATGAACTAGGCAAATAAGACAAAAATAAATGAATTAATGTCTAAGTGGGTAATACTATGGGTTTTATTATTCTAACACCCCCCCTTAAGCCTGAATTTATGAGTAATAAATCAAAAATGTAGGGCCTAGCAACAAGGCTTAGTCACCCTTTTACATACTGCAAGTCCATATAACCAAGGAAAGAGGCAAAACCATCTTGGGAAAATCCTCCCTTAAACATGGACTGTAAAACAAAATTGTAGAATCTTGTCTCCACTCATGCCTTTACAGCAT
>LPNX010341449.1:5000-40258 GCA_001517045.1 Pseudotsuga menziesii
TGCTTTTCTCTAACTACTTTTCTGAGCTCCATAAGAGGCAACTACGCCCTCCTTTGAAAAACTTTCCTGCTTTATCTTTGGCTGCTTTTTTATTTGCTTTTTGGTACTTTCCTCTTTGTTTCCTATGACAGCTTTTGTCATAGTGTTTCCTCTTTCCTTTCTTGGCTAGTAGACTTGTCCAATGCGCCCCACCTGACTAGGCAGCTTATTTACACCTCATAAATTAGCAATAATAATTAAAATGGAAAATAAAACTTAGATACATGCCGTACTTAATTAATTATTACAAAGTTTCCCTAGGGAGCATGATTAATGTCAAATTGAGCCCCTCCTAGGAGTCCAGTATGGTCAACACTTTAATGGCCACTTTGAGGGGACATGACAGATCTGAATTTCTCCTTTCTTCTCACATGATCGCCATGAGGGGGGCAATGGGGTTATCTGTGACTCTTGATTTGGCACTTCACTTCAACCTATGAGACATGGTCTTTACAGGTTGGTCTGTCCCTTCTGTCCCTGAACTTTTGAATTCATTCCTTCGCGCATTTCCTTTACCCGCAGAAATTCATCCATTTTCCACAAGGTCCTTTGATATAATTTTTTTTGTGGACCTTACTCCTTTTCCATTGGGTCCAAACCCTCCCATATATTTAGTACAAATTAGGTGCTAACAGAGGCTACAATCATTCAACTTGCATCTTCTCATCATTCTTCAACAAGTAGGTGTCCACCATATTCTCTTGCAACAACTGAAATTCTCTGCAGTCTTTCTCCTCGTGTCCTACAGATTTACAAAATTGACAGTACATACTAGCTAGTGAAATTACAATATTCTATAAATATAAACATTCTTCTGACTATGGCCTCTAGTCTAACATATTCTACACTAAGGAATCCCTTGGGTGTTTATCTGGTTCAGCGCTTCTACTCTGACATAGTTCATGAGGGCTAGAAAATTATCTTTGTGGGGTCTATATGTTCTACATCTTGTAAACCATAGATCTTCTTGAACTTCCTTGCCTTTCTTGATGTCCTAGATCTGCACCGTAAGATTGGAAAATTGTGAGTGAATCTGCATCATTCCTGCATTGGTTTCTCCAATTGGAGAGGATTCTTGTTTCATTACTATTTCCATATCTTCTGTCTTCCATACAATATTTTGTTGCATCAATAGCACCTGGATGTGCCGCAACAAGGTCACAATGAACCATTCCTTGCGTTATACATCTAACATATGGAAGCTTACTTTGGCCATTAATGTCTTGAATCTCTTGTCAAAGTCCCAAACATACTCTGTAGGTAGATGCTTTGTTTCTTTAATCTCTGCAATGCATTCTAACTCAGACTTCGGCTTTCTAAACTCATCTATCATTCTGATTCAAATTTGGTTGAGCGTTTTCTATGCAAATCCTACTGGAACTATAGAAAATTTCATGTACTAGTCTAGCACACAAACTTAATGAGTCGTAACCATCTGTGATTTATTTATTTCCTTATCTTCAACCTATTGCACCGTCCATATGGCATGACAAAAAAACCAATGTTTCTCTAGGTTTTCATGTTGATGTAATTGTAACTTCGGAATGTATTCACTTGTATTTCTTATGTATTGTAACCTTATGTTTATTTCGGGATGTATTTGTAATGTACTTGAGTCATGTCATGCCCCGATGTTCCTATCAGGAGTTTCTATAATGTAAACAAGTCATGTCAAGTCAATGTGGGTAACCCTCCTATTGTCTAAGGGTACTAAGTCCCCGCAGTTCTGGGGAAATAGGATTGTTAGACTCACCTAGTGAAGTTGACCCTAGTAGGGTTGAGTCAATTTGGGAATTAGTATAAATAGAGAGCTAGCCTCTCTATTTATCACACACTCACTCACACTCAGTTGTAGCGCATAGCTGAGGAAGAAGAAGACACTGGGGCTAGGAAGAAAGAAGGTTACTACTGTCAGGAGATCATCTTACTGTTTTTGGGTTTTACTTTGGTGTTGATTCTATCTCTAAGGAAGTTGCGAGGTTTTCTCCATTTATGGTTTCCCCGAGGATAAACACTATGTTCATTGTTTCTTGTGTTTTATTGTTGTGCTTATTATTCTCTCAATTAAAGATCCTAATGTAATGCTAGCTTAATGTTAAAAATCTAACATGGTATCAGAGCTAACCTAAGAAGAAGACACTATGCAGCTGTGGGAACTAGGGATTCCTACTTTGTGGATCTCTCTCCACAGATTTTCAGCAAAAGAAGGTTGGAGTAACTCTCCTCCCTAGGGTGCATCTTTCTGTCGAAGCAGAATCCAATTATGAGGTTTTTCAGTTTTGGACCCGATACTACTGCCGAAAATTAGAGCTTTCACAGAAGTGGAATTTTTCAGTGAGCCCAGGCCTGGATTGATCTCCTCCTCAAAATCGAATTTAGGGATCAAGCACAAATCATTTGGTTGGACAGAACTCTGGAAAATCAAAGCCCTAATCTGCTCTTGAACCAGCACTGTAGAATTTCAGCTCCAAATCCAGATCCAACATCTTGACCTGGTAAGATCTAAATCTTTTGTATTTCTATGTCTCATTATACCAATCTTGATGAAAAGCTTGAGGGAGTTGATAACTTTTGATCCTAGAATTATAGAATCTCCCTGGTCCTGGAAGAAAATGAGTTGGACTCCTATATTAGTGAGGAGGTTCCAGTTCCAGAGTAAGATGAGGCTAAGGCCTTACATAAGAAGAAGTTGGTTATGGCAAAGAGGATTATTGCTGATTCAATCAAGGATCACCTCATACCATAGGTGTCCTCTCTCAATACACCTAAAGCTATGTTTGATGCCCTAACCAAACTGTTTGAAGGGAAGAACATCAACCGAAAGATGACTCTAAGGAACCAGTTGAAGAATGTAAAGATCCAGAATGAGGAGACCATCCAATCATACTTTACAAGGGTCTCCTAGATAAAAGAACAACTTGAAGCAGTACATGAAGAAGTGGAGAATGTAGAAATTGTGATGACAACATTGAATGGTCTCCCTAGTTCATGGGATTCTTTCATCGAAGGAATCTGTGCTAGGAAGAAGTTAGTCAAGTTCAGTAGACTGTGGGAAGAATGTTCACAAGAAGCTTGAATAGAAACTCGAGAAGAAAATATGGGAAGTGAAGATCAAGCTCTCACAGTACACTCTAAGAAAGGAAGAAGGGAAAAGCATCATCACCAAGGTAAGCATTCTCATCAGAAAAATTCATCCAAACTCAGATGTTATACATGTGATCAAATAGGACACTTTACTAGAAATTGTCCCATGAATAAGAATGGATCCAAGAAGAAGAACAAATCCAAAAGAAGACATCATGCTCACACTACTGAGGATGATGATCCTCCCAGAAAGACAGTAAAACAAGAAAGTGAAGAATCTTCAAGTGAAGAAGAATATGTTATGAGCTCCGCTCTCATGGGAATTGTCACTCATGGAAGCAAAGATTGGCTTATTGACAATGGAGCTTCCAAACACATGACAGTTTTCAAGGAATCTTTTGAGAAACTATCTAAACATAATTCACCCCATAAGGTCAAACTTGGGGATGACTATCAATATCCCATAAAAGGTAGTGGTGAATCCTCTTACAAGCTGGACTCTAGAAAGTCTATGAAAATGAAGGATTTCTTGTTTGTACCAAGACTAAAGAAGAATATTCTCTCCATATCGGCACTGGATGAAAAAGGCATGAGGGTTGCATTTGTAGATGGCCAAGTCCTCATGTGGTCAAGAGGAAATACTATTGACGATGCAATAGTAATTGGAGAACAAGAAGGAGGATTATACAAATTGAAGGGCCATCTGGAACAAGCTTTGGTCCATGACACAGTAGAGCCAAATGAACTTTGGCAGAGAAGGATTGCACATGTGCACTACAGAGCACTACCACTTACAAGCAAAGTTGTTGAAGATATTCCAGAAATTCAAGCAAAACATGAAGGGGTCTACAAAGGATGTGCGAAAGGAAAGAATACAAAGAAGACATTTCCAAGTGGCAAAAGGAATCTTGGAAATCATCCACTCCGATGTATGCAGACCAATGTCACCAAGTTCACTAAGAAAGTATGTATACTATGTTTCTTTCATTGATGACTTTTCTAGGAAGACATGGATTTACTTCATGAAGAACAAAGATGAAGTTTTCAGCAAGTTCAAGGAATTCAAAGCCTTGATCGAGAACCATACAGAAAATAAGATCAAGACCTTTCAATCAGATAATGGTGGAGAATTCACATCAAATGAATTCAAAGACTTATGCAAAGAATCGGGGATTAAGAGGGAATTATCCACTCCATATAATCCACAATAGAATGGGGTTGCAGAAAGGAAGAATAGAACTATCATGGAAGCTGCAAGAGCAATGCTTCATGATAAGGATATTCCCATGCATCTATGGGCAGAAGCTGCCAGAAAAGTGGTGTATGTACATAACCATACTCCACATAAAGTACTCAAGAACAAGACACCTAAAGAAGTATTTTCCAGCTAGAAACCAGAAGTCAGCCATCTCAGAATATTCGGCTGTCCAGTGTACATACACATTCCAAAAGAGAAGAGAATAAAATTAGATCCTTCAGGAAAGAAGGGTATATTTGTGGGATACTCTGAAAGCTCGAAGGCTTACAGAATATATTTCCCAGGATTCAAGAAGATCGACATTAGTAGGGATGTAACATTTGAAGAATACACAGCTTACAACAAATCCAAAAAGAGACCTACTGAAGAACCTGAAGAAACAAAAGCACCCAGAATTCATGATATAACCATGAACGAAGAAACTCAAGAAGAATATTGAGAATTTGAAGAACCTCAAGAACCTGTAGATCCACCTCAAGAGAAGAATCCTCACAAGAGTAAACCTACTTGGGTACGAGAAGCTATCCAAGGTGTAGAAAGATATGGGGCTCCAGAAGAGAATCACAGAGAAGAAAGAGAACCAAATCTTGCTCCGGATATGTAGCTTTACTATGTGACTTTATCAATAAAGAACCTTCCAATTATGAAGAAGCAACAGAATGGAAAGAATGGAAGGATGCTATGATTGAAGAGTAGCAATTGATCATGAAGAAATATGTTTTGGATGTTGTCCCAAGACCAGAAGAGAAGTCGATTGTAACTTCCAAATGGATCTACAAGATCAAGCATGCTGTAGATGGTAGCATAGAGAAATATAAGGCAAGATTTGTGGCTCATGGCTTCTCACAGAAAGAAGGAACAGATTATGAAAAACCTTTGCACCTATAGCCAAATACATTTCCATCAGATCAGTACTTGCTCTGGCTGCACTCATGAAATGGAAGATACACCAAATGGATTTCAAGATGGCTTTCTTGAATGGTGCAATGGAAGAGGAAGTGTACGTAGAGAAGCCACTTGGTTTTGAGACACATGACAGGGAGTCTCATGTGTGTAAATTCAAGAAATCCATGTACGGTTTGAAACAGGTACCCAAAACATGGTATGAAAGAATAGACAGCTTTCTACCCAGTTTAGGCTTTACCAAAAGTAAAGCAGATTCCAACCTTTACTACAAGGTTGAAGATGGAAACCCAGTGATTCTCCTACTATATGTAGATGATCTGTTTGTAACAAGTATTGATGGGTTGATTGCTGACACAAAAAGAAATCTTGCTGTCAAGTTCGAGATGAAGGACTTGGGTATGATGCACTATTTTCTAGGCATGGAGGTGTGGCAGAATGCGGATGGAATTTCCCTCGAACAAGGGAAGTATGCAGTAGAGATCCTGAAGAGGTTTGGGATGATGGAATACAAGGCCATGACCACACCTATGGAATCGAACCTGAAGCTATTGAGTGATGCTTCATCAAAAGCGGTTGATGCCACGATGTATTGTCAGATGATTGGGTCCTTGATGTACCTGATGAACATGAGACCAGACATTTTCCTTGGTGTGAACACCTTGAGCCAGTTCCTAACAAATCCGAGACATGTTCACTTCATTACTGCAAAGCATATTCTGAGGTACCTGAAGGGTACAATCGATTATGGGCTCAAGTATGAGGCGAATCAAAAGATTAACCTGGAGGGTTATCTTGATTCATATTGGGCAGAAAATGCCATCGATAGGAAGAGAACTTCAGGGTGTTGCTTCAGTATGGGATCAGGTGTGATCTCTTGGTTTAGCAGGAAGCAATTCTGTGTAGCACTAAGTACAGCTGAAGCAGACTATGTCACAGCTTGTCCAGCTAGTTATGAGGCAGTATGGCTGAGGAAGCTGCTGTCTAATTTATTTGATCTCCATATGGATGCTACTTGTATTCATTGTGAAAACCAGAGTTGCATGAAGTTGTTGAAGAATCCAGTGTTCCATGATAAGTCGAAGCATATCGAGATCAAGTATCACTATATCAGGGATATGGCGTAGAGGAGAGCAGTGAAGCTCGAGTATGTTGCGACGGACAAATAGATAGCTGATGTGTTGACAAAGCCATTGGCTAAGGTGAAGTTTGAGTACTTTAGGGAGAAGCTTGGTGTTCTCTAGATTGAGGTTCCCTCCAAGAGGAAATGATGAGACCTAGAGCCATTCTAACATGGTAAGAGGATTGGTTCCTTCCATGGTTAGATGTAAGGGCTGAGCCATTTTGTCATGGTGAGAGGATTGGTTCCTTCCATGTCAGATATGAGTGCTGAGCCATTCTGATGTGACTGTAGGATTGGTTCCTACATCATCAGAAGTAAGCGCTGAATGCCATTCTTGGAATGGAGGCACCTTGTTAGTTACCAGGAAAGCTCAGTCTGGGACTGAGGGCCATTCTGATGTGATTGTAGGATTGGTTCCTACATGATCAAATGTGAGTGCAGAGCTCTTATGACATGCATACTAGATTGGTTCCTCACATGGGCAGATGTAAGTGCAAAGCCTTTTCAAACATGTATGTCGGATTGGTTCCTCTCATGGTCAAATGTAAGTGCATATCCTTTTCAAACATGTATGTTGGATTGGTTCCTCGCATGGTAGAATGTAATTGCAGATCCTTTTTGACATGTACGCTGGATTGGTTCCTCACATGGTCAAATGTGAGTGCTGGGCCTTTCTAATAGGGTTGTGGGATGTGTTCCCACATTGTCATATGTGAGTGTTGGGCTTGCCTTTCTGATATAATTATAGGATTGGTTCCTACATGATTAGATATAAGTGCTGGGAGGGCCATTCTGACTTAGGGTCAGATATAAGTGTTGAAGAAGAAGTACATGGAGGCTAGGCCTACAACCAGCATGAAAAAGGGTTGGCTCTGTAGAACTTCCTATGACGAGAAGAATCATGAGATAGCATCCATGATGATCTATTGATGATGATCCAGCAATGATGATCCAGATCTAGTGATGGTGTTCCAATGATGATGATCTAGATCCAGTGATGATCCAGATCTAGTGATGATGATCCAGATCCAGTGATGATCCATATCTAGATGAAGATGACTTAAAGGTGAATATGAGAAGGACTCGATGATGATCCGGATGATACAGAGAAGAAGACTTGTTTTGATAAATTGTGTCGAGAGAATACCTTCCTAGTTAAGAGGGAGTGTTGATGTAATTGTAACTTCGAAATGTATTCACTTGTATTTATTATGTATTATAACCCGATGTTTATTCTGGGATGTATGTGTAATGTACTTAAGTCATGTCATGCCTTGATGTTCCTATCGGGATTTTCTATAATGTAAACAAGTCATGTCAAGTCAATGTGGGTAACCCTCCTATTGTCTAAGGGTAAAAGTCCCCACAGTTCCGGGGCACTAGGGTTGTTAGACTCACCTAGTGAGGTCGGCCCTAGTAGGGTTTAGTCAAGTTGGGAATTAGTATAAATAGAGAGCCAGCATCTGTATTTATCACACACTCACTCACACTCAGTTGTAGTGCATAACTGAGGAAGAAGAAGACACTGGGGCTAGGAAGAAAGAAGGTTACTGTTGTCGAGAGATCATCTTACTATTTTTGGGTTTTACTTTGGTGTTGATTCTATCTCTGAGGAAGTTGCAGGGTTTTCTCCATTTATGTTTTCCCTAAGGAAAAAGACTGTGCTCATTGTCTCTTGTGTTTGATTGTTGTGCTTGTTATTCTCTCAGTTAAAGATCCTAATGTAATGTTGGCTTAATGTTAAAAATCTAACACTTCCAACCCATTTCCATTGAATATTGGAAACTTAATTTTGGTCCCAGC
The DNA here is from genome assembly GCA_001517045.1 of Pseudotsuga menziesii. Lineage (NCBI taxonomy): Eukaryota > Viridiplantae > Streptophyta > Pinopsida > Pinales > Pinaceae > Pseudotsuga > Pseudotsuga menziesii. The sequence goes on from LPNX010341449.1 coordinate 13,211, forward strand.
CATTATATTGACTACTGATACACTTGGGAAATTTTTTTGAGTAGTCAGACTCCCTTGGACACTATTCACAGCTTTAGTAGTATTTGTATTTATAAGTCTACTTGGAGAGGAGTTTATATATCTTACCTATGGTAATGTATGTGACGTTGTAGGTGTATCATACTCGTGCTCTGGTCTTGGAGTTTCTATCGATTATTTTGATTCTTCCTCTCCTTCAGATATTGGCTGATGTTCTTCTTCTTCGTCGCAAGATCCTTTACCCAAGTGCAACGCAAGATCGTAGTCTTCTCCTCCGAACGTACTACAACTTTCTCTTCCTGTCATAGTATTTCATTTTTTTCCCAACTGGAATATTCTTCCACTTCTCAAATATCCAGCCTCTAGTTCAGTTCCACTATCTCCAGGGAACATGTCAACTAATTTTGTGCCATTTTTCACATAGTTATACTGCAACATATCCAACCTTCTTTGCATAGTTTTCAACTATTACATTCATAGGATTCCTTGTTCACATACGAGCATCTTTATCCAAGTTTTCAAATATGACAAGTACCTTCCATGGGGTCCTTGGAAATATTTTTGCTCCGCCTCACTATATGAGGTTATTGTGTCGACATCAAACTCAGTAACGTATCCCTCCAAAATAATGTCTACCCAAAAATCAACAACCCTCTAAATAAGGTTTCCCACACTTTTCATTCGTTGAATCAACTGAGGATTCCACTCCATCGATTCTCCTCCTTGGAAATTTATTTGTTGGGTTACCAACCTAGAAAACCACTCATGCAAAAAAATGGTAAATTCATAAGAGAAAATATCGTGAATATTCGTGTAGAGGTATCGGCCCAACCACTCAGTTGGATTCAACCAAGATCCTTTACTCTCTTCTTGTGCAAACTCTAATGCTTTGAAATCCACCCAATCTTGGATTTCAGGCTTCGTCGGATGCCACAACATATTCCTCACCAAAATGATTTTGGTCCCGAAAATGGAACCATTTGTTGGACTTCTGGCGTCGCTTCAACCTAGGTTCAGTCCCTTCTCTCTTGGGCACAAAAAATCCCAAGATATCTTCTCGACATAGCAAATCCCAGTCGACAGCACCTGTGACGTAGATGCAGTCTCACCCAAGATATATTTCTATGGGAAACTTCCAAAACTAGGTTTCCGCAGTTGGGTGGGGGATTCTGCGCACCTTGGACTTCTTCCAAGGCTCTCGACCAAAGCTTGTGGATGGATTATTTATGCTTACTATGCATAGTTAGACTATGACACACTTCTTCCTTTACAAATAATATAACAATAACCCCAGTACAGCATGGATATATTCAATCTATAATAGTGCGACTAATATATATAAACTCATTCATAATAAAATACATAATAATTCATTCATAGCAACATATACACATGTGACTTAGACACATTCAACATTCACACATATAACATAGAATCTAACATGGAAACCCATATGGGAAAAATAAAAAATGTTCTCTTCATTTGTCATGAGAAATATGTGGCACCTTTGGTTTGCACACTGAGCTGTAGACTCTTTCCTAGATATTCATTTCTTATCTATACAGACTTATCTATCCTCTCATGCCCTCTTATCTTCTGTCACCTAGTATTTCTCTACCTGAATGTACTACTGATATGCACACATCCTAGATCGAATCGGTCTCTTCTACACTTCTACACACCCAACAATATATTCTTGACTCAATGCACTTAGAAAAAATAGCATACAACAATAACCAGAAGTTAACAAAGAATCAAGAGGCTAACAATGCTAAAGAGGCTAACCTGCATACAACTTGGGTTCCTCCTTTTATAGATTCTTTACATGTCTCTTTCTCAACCAACTTTCTACACTTATCCCACGGGCTATCTTTCCTATTCCAGCAACATATGTCAGTAGGAACTAATGACCTAACTTACAAATATACATTCATACGTGGGACTTCCATCGGCTCTAACTGACCTCTTACCCATGATCTCACTGACTTGTTTCTTTCTAATCATTGCACCGCTACACACCTTCTAACATGGCTCCACTCTGTCGCATTTTTTCTTTTTTGTCTCCTTTCCTTCTATCGTGGATTTTATTTTTTTGCATCTTCTTCTTATGTCGCAAATTATTTCCTTAACCCCTTCCTCTTTATCTTCCCCGGTCGCACCTTATTTTCCTTCTTTTCCTTCACATGCTCTTCCTTCCTTCTTTCTGTCGTTGCCTCTATCGTAGCTCCTTTCTCTTATTTTTCCTTATATCCTTTAATACTTGGGAATAATTCTAATTGAATTTTTCTTACCTTTCCCTAGGCCCAACAGGAAGAAATAAGAACTGGGTCGGGAATAGAAAGGATAACCATAAGGATTAAAATAATGATGCCAAATGTTGGGTGGGACAAGAAACCTAAGAGAAAGGTCAAATTCCCTTGCAAGTTGTGTGGGGTAGACCATCTCACCTACTTGTTCCCTCAGATTGAGGATGCATCGAATTTCATCGCATAGAACCCAGCTATGTTGATTGATCCTCTTCCTTATAATCACAATATAACTTCAAGGTCCTCAACCACCGGAAGTATTTTTGGTGAGCATCAAAAACCGTCAGCCATGGAAGGTGGTCATGGTTGTATCAACAAGATGTCAGCTGCTAAAGTTGTGACTTGTTCATGAGACTATGGCCCATCACAACCCAACATGGGTAAATATCCTACACCTCTTGAAATTCCTTTGCAGATCGATAAGCTAGAAGATATACTACGCATACCAAAATGGGTCTTAAAGTGTTTGGGGCACAATCCTAATGCCCGATCCAACCAACGTTATTCCATCGTTGATGATTTTTTCCAAACTCCTTATGTGATGTCAACTCTTGAAGTTCTTTATACTTGTCCTTCATAGAGGAAAGCATTGTTGGCTTCACTTGGAGTAGCTGACCTAAATGGCTCCATTGTGACTATATTTGAGACTCATGATGTCTAGCATCACTTTCCTTATCATGTGGCTTTTAAATTCCATACAGAGTGTTTGAATAACTCTATTATATGCATATTTTTTTATGAAGGAGTTGTGACCTCCGTGATGTCTTTGGCTTGTTGGAAAGGCCTTGGATCTCCCTTGTTGTCCAAATCTATGACTATGCTGATAGCATTTGATGGAAATTCATTCAGAATACATGGAATTATTCCCTCCCTCCAAGTCCAGTTTGGGGGGAATACCATCTCGATCGAATTTGAGGTGGTTGATGTACCCCTCGGCTAAAATATTTTATTAGGTCAAAACTGTATTTACGCTATGAAAGTGATTGTATCATCCATATTTTGTGTTGTTTGCTTCCATTACAAAGATATGATGATGACGATCGATCAATTTCCATTTGATAATTTAGGTTCAGCAACATCCTTGGGTCCTACTATCCCAACTATTGATAATTCTCAGCCAACAACTGAGAATGTTGGTGTCGGAATGTATCTTCCATAGATGGGAACTTTTAATATTTTGACACCAATTTTAGCTATCGATTATTCTCCTATTCATACTTCACCACCCTTGAGGTTGGTCCAATTTCACACAACATATTTGGATGACCCATGGAATCTTCCTTCTCCAAGCAATTTGGATGAGGACCTTATACCATCCAGGGTAGAAATGTTGTTGTCTACAACACAAATTGCTTGTCAATTCGTACTAAATCTTACCGCAAACACTGATCCTTCCCCTTCGTGAATGAAAGTACAGGATCTCTTTGCACTTCCTTCTTGGGCAACTGTGTCGTCATGCTCATATGATTTCCTAAATGACACTTTTCCTTCAGACAGAGTTGTTCTCGAGGCCGTGGTTGGTCCAAAACATAATTGGGAGGATATGCATCATTGGTCTTACTTCCTCCCAGAGTTTGAACAGATCAAGCATGATGAGTTTAGGATGACTTTAAGTAAGAATGTTGGGAATCTTGTGGTCCCATTAGGAACTCATGGCATATACTCTGAAGGAAACATGGCGAATATATCTCCAACTATTCCTATCAAAATTTTTTGGATTCCTAGTAAAATTGAGAACGCTTACATCAATGTCAATTTCTCACTCGATGAAATCAAAATATACACCGATATCTTTAAATAATTTTGTGATGTATTTTCTTGGTCGTATGATGAAATGACATGGATTTATCCTCGCATTGTTGAACATGAAATCCAAAACCTATCCAAATGCTAAAACTGTTTGGAAATGCTTATGTGTGATGAACCCTCATAAAGTGTCTGCTATTAAGGATAAAATAGAGAAATTACTTCAAGTTGGATTCATCTGTCTGGTTCCCTTAACCGAATGGGTATCCAACCGCATTCTTGTCGATAAGAAACAAGGGACTATCCATGTATGTACCAACTTTAGAGACATGAATAGTGATTGTCCAAAGGATAATTTCCCCGTGCCATTCATTACTCAGATTTTGGATGAGTGTACGGGAAGTGAGGTTTTCTCATTTATGGATGACTTTTCAAGATACAATCAAATCCAAATTGAACCTGAGGATCAACATAAGACTGCATTTATATGTCCTTGGGGTACCTTCGCATACTGGAAAATGCCTTTCTGCCTTAAAAACACCGGAGCTACATTTTAGCAGGCCATGACCTTCACTTTTCACAACCTCAAACATATTATTGAATTTTATCTGGATGATTTAACTACTCACTCTCATTTGAGGGTGGATCACTTAGATCATTTGTGTTTGTTCTTTGAAAGATGTCGTCGTTATCAAATTCATTTGAATCCTCAAAAGTACATCTTTTGTGTTAGGGTCAGTAATTTATTAGTATTTATAATATCTAAGGAGGGGATTAGGTTTGATCACTTAAATGTTGAGGCAATATTACAATTTTCTCCCCCACGCACAACTAGACACCTTCAAAGTATCCAAGGAATGGATAATTTCTTACGTCGATTTGTTGTCATTTATGCCAATTTGACCAAGGAATTTATGCACTTGTTGAGGAAGGACACTCCATTCATATGGGATGAGCAATCCCATGAGTCCTTTGATGTTCTTAAGAAATAATTGGCATTGTCTCCCATGCTTAGTCCGCTTAACTATAGTAGGTATTTCTTGTTATATGTAGTCGTGTCTCAATAGACGATTGGTATGGTTCTAGTTCAAGAGTATGATGAGATCCAAGAGAACATTAATTATTATCTTATCTGGAATCTTGTTGATGCAAAAATACGATACACTCATGTGGAGAAATTAACCTTAGTGAATGTGCAATACAACGTTTGAGGCACTATATCTTGTTTCACTAGACTATAGTTACAACTCATATCAATTCATTTCAATTCGTCTTGACTATACAGATGATAGGGTGGAAATATAATAAATGGATTTTTATCTTGTAAGAATTCGACCTTGAATTTGTTTCAGCAAAATTGAAGAAGTCGCTAGTATTCACTGAGCTGATGTCATATCACCCTAGTCTGGACGAAGATACAATTCATGGAGACTCATTTGTAGATGAGCACATTTTTCTCATTTCATCTACGAGCCATTGGTACGGAAATATTATCGTCTATATTTAGACTTTGAAGGTTCCCCATCATCTCTTGAGAGATGAGTGTCGACACTTATGTCATAACTATAAGAACTATCTCATTATCTATGACACTTTGTATCGTCATGAGTTTGATTCCATTTCGCGTCATTGTGTTACCTACAATGAGGCTAAGGTTGTGTTGATTGATTTCCACGGTGGAATGTGTGGTGTTCATTTATCTAGGTTTGATAGAGCCAAAAAATTATAAGAGCAGGTTATTCTTGGTCATCAATCTTTAAATATTTCATTAATGTGGTCAAGTGATGTCACCCTTTCCAGGTGTTCACATGGAACATGCGCTCGCATCCTACCCTGGTCCCTTCACCAAGTGGAGGGTGTATTTTATGGATTGCAACCTAGCATTCGCTAGGGGGCACCATCACATTATTGTGGCCATGGATTACTTCATGAAATGGGAAGAATCTATGCCTATAATAAAATCCAATGGTGATATGGCCACTCACTTCATATTCAATCAGATTATCACCCTGTTTAGAATCCCGAAGTATCTTGTCACTTACCATGGAAAGCATTTTCAGAATAAATTGATAGAAAAAATAGCTTTGAAATTGGGGTGTAAGCAAGAGCACTCTTCTTCTTACTATCCCCAATTGAAGGTCTAGGTCAATACATTTAATCAATCCCTTCAAGATATTCTACAAAAAACCATCAAATGAAGAAAAACCAATGGCAATATCATGATATACCTTGCTTTGTGGGATTTTCAAATTGTGGTTAATATTGCCACGGGATTTTCCCCATAACAACTAGTACATGGGGTGGAGTATATTGTGAGTCTATTTTACCAGTTGAATGCAAGATCCCTTGATTGAAGCTAGCCATAGAGTTTTTACTTGACACTTCCGAATTAGAGGAAAGTTTAGTCCACTTAGAGTAGCATCGGGATGTCGTGGTGGCTCTAGAGATATATAAGCACCGTGTCAAGGCCTAATACAATAAGTTTATCCATCCTTGTCATTATAATGAAGGTGACTTGGTCCTCTTGTATGACCAAGCTAGTGAATGGTTAGGGGCAGGTAAATTCAACCCCATGTGGCATGGGCCTTACATTATGACACGTGTCCTAGAGAAACGTTCCTATGAGTTAGAGAACTATGAAGGGAATGCCTTGGAAGAACCTAGAAATGCGGTCTATCTCAAGAAGTATTATGCTTTCACTTTAGCTCAGGCTAGTACCTTTTGTATTACTGTACAATTTTCTATAGTTTGTTTTTGGTTCCCTTGTATTGTCATCGGTTTGTTGACATGCTTCCTATTTTGTGTAAAATGTCGACAGATTATTCGATATACTTAGGATTCACTGATGGTGCTAGTCACCACACCCAAACCTATCTTCAGTTGGTTGGGTTATCTACTCACTTGAGGGTCAACTGGTGTCTTCAAGAGGAGTATGCCTCCACCCATCTTCAAATAATGTTGTTGAGTATAGTGTCGTGATTGAACTATCACGCAATTCCATTTCAAATGGTATTTGGTCTCTTGAGGTTCACCTTGACTTGGAGTTAGTTGTGTCAGAATTGAATAGCATGTACCATATTAAAGATCTATCATTATTGAGAAGTTGTTTAAGGGTAATATTGTTGGAATGACAACTTGATTACATTACATACATTCACATACCTACACATTATAATCAAGTTGTTTATTCATATGTAAATTATGTTTTAGATTGACATTTTCCATATCATTAAAGAATTATGTCCATAAAAAAATTCACATTCTGACACATGTGTATATATATATATAACCAATCATTATAATTATTTATTTCCGAACATAAGTTCCAAAAATGGTATCATAGTACAAAATTGGTCTTTAAGCCACCAAATATGCATGGCTGATATAAAATTTCTATCCTAACATCTATGCATGTGGTCCTGGATGATGACCATGGTCATACTACAACGTTTTCCAAATGCATGAACAACCTAACCCACTGACGAGGTACCCCAACCACATGCCTCTGCATCACCTCGGGCAAGTCCTCGACTTGTACCATGGGGATCATGTTTTTCAATCGGGTCATGTTTCCATGAGTGTTCTGTAGTGTCCACTTGGCATGATCACTGATCATCTCATATCCTCGTCTCCTACATCGATTTCATGAGAAACCATCTGGTCATTGTGGACCTACATTTGCACATTTAAACTTAACTCCAAGTACTTGATACCACCAAAAACGTGATTTTGATTTCCATATATCAAAAATACAAAAAAAATCAAATAATTTAAGAATACAAATGGAATCTTATCGATATCTCTGAATGCAGACCCTGGTGGTAGTGGGAAGTCTCGATCTCATGGAATCCAATCTCGACATAGGGATAGTCATATATGGTGGGAAAGTGTTGTAGAGGAATGTTTCCTATGGCTAGCGTTTAAGAGGCCATCAATGTACATGGGTTCAAAGAGAGATGGATATTGTTATGCAAGTATATATAAGCAAGTTTCAGATATTAGAATGGTTCATACCTTATCCAAACGAAGGTTGATCCAAGCAGCCCTTCAATCCTCCTCTTTCTCCTCTTCCTCAAGAGACTTACAAAACAAATTATACCTTCCTCAAACCAAATAGACTATATTAAAGGATATTATATTCAATGAAACATGAAAACATAATATGATAAATAACATCATATAATCATAATCATAGATTCAATATACAAGACACATTGATTGGAAGAGGAAGAGCATCCCATATTTATTAATTATGAAAAGAAGTACAAATATACCTTCTCTTCAAGTTGGTCACCTCACGAAACCTTGATTTGGCTCTGTTGCTTCTCTTCTCCAAGGAACTCAAACTCCAATCTTTGCAACACAAGGAGAAAGATTCTAGGGAAAAGGTGGGGGAATGAGAGTCCCAATTCCTCCAGCATAACAATGCAAAGGCTCAAGTCCCATCTCATGGACCTCCCTACCACAATTTGTATGCTTCAGAAGAGATAGGGTCAAAGAAAAAGTAGTTATAACTAAAGGATTCAGTTGCATAACCACCAAAACTACCAAAAATTTGATAAACATCTTTTTTTTACATCTATAGGAAAAATACGCTGGTTGCAGAGACAATAGTCGTGTATTGAAGGGATATACGTGGGTTGCAGTAAAAATACTCATTTATGATACATGGGTTTCAATGAAAATAGTCGTGTATATAGGGAAATATGTAGGTATCATGTAGAACAAGTCGCATATACAAATTGGAATACACGGGTTTCCTTAAGGAAACTCACGTATACATCAAAAAATATCATTTTTAGGGTACGTTTAGGCATTTTCTGAATTTGGTGTCTTCTAGAAAGTTTTATCTGACTCATATACCTTTCTAGCGGTGTAGAGAAGAGTTCAAATGGAGTTACATAATTCTAGTTATGGGTCCTCCAATATAGGTGTTTTTCAATGACTTTCATGAAGTGTCATCATGAGACAGGATCATGGGAAAGTGGTCATAGGAAGAGATGTGTCATTTTGGGCTATAAGAGATGCCCCCTAATTTATGAGTTTATAGGGGAAGATGATATCAAAAATACATTATAAAGGAAAAAACTGAGTATGGAGAGAGAAGAGAATCCAAGATCGAAAGGCTCAAACAGAGGTACCTGAAAGAGAGATAAATGTCAGACAAAAATGATCTTTGGTACATACAAGTCCATATACAAATGATTTCCATAAATATATAGGTGGATCCCACATATGTATAACTGATGAAACTATCATGGTCACTCAATATTCAAAAAGGTTCCATATCAAATCTAAAGGAGTCATGACCACAAATGAACAAGGTGGATCCATGCTCAACAATCGATCATAGCCACAAAAATACAAGGTGGATCTATGTCTCAGAAAAATGGCATATGAAGTTTGACAAGGTCTTGCACAACTCAGTAAATAGAAAAATATGAGGATTCTACTGTTATCCCAAGCTATTTAATCCAAACCACCCAAAATGTACAAATCTTAACCATGTGAACAAAGGAGTTGAAGTCGAGCGTTGAGGAAACCATTTCATTACCGGTCATTGATGAGAACCGTTAACAAACGTGAGGGAAACCACCATTAATTAAAATGGTCCCCAAGGTACCTAGTACATTCTAACAAGTGTGAATAAAAGGAATTGAATTCAAACACTTGAAGAATCCATTGAGTAGGAGATATTAAGGTATTCCCACTACCCAATAGCTAGGGAAATTTCCATTGATGACTACAATCCCCAAGGTACTGTCATAAAACTATAAATATCATTCCCAAAGAAAAAGGTGTTGCAGTCAATAGGAAGAGATCCATTGTAAGGAAGGCATTAAGGAATCCTCCATCATCCAACATGAGGTAAGTCAAATACTAATTGTATCTGGAACTGAATTGAATTTCACGACAAGAACCACCGAAGACATGATGTAATGAGCTGATACCAAGGAATGGTTGACACAAAAGGTCAAGGCAATTGCAAAATGGACGAAAAAGGTTTAATCCTTAAACAATGAGCACAACACAAAAGTGACTTAGGAATATTTTGACGTGAAAGGAGCAACGACACAAATATTCAATGTAGGAGACATTGACAGATTCCCCATATAATTGGAAAAGAAACCAACTAGAGGAGTAAGAAACTATGAATTGGGATAAGGCCAAAATACTAGGACTCAAAACTGGTGCTTTGTTCAAGGAAACAAGACTTGCTACCATGATGTAAAAACATGTGAATGAACTTCCCTTCCCTCTTTCTTGTAAAGGTTTAACAAGTCCAAGAAAGAAAACTCGAGACCTTCTTCATTTTTTACAAGCTCAAAGAAGAGACAAAAGAATGCTTGATAAAGCACTGATTCATGGTTTTTATGAGCTTGAATTAGGGAATACTCAATGGTGTTTTCATAGTTTTGAGATTCTAAAAACTCCAAAGAAGACTCCAAGGGGGTGATTTTTCATAAAGTTAGTCTCCTAAGTCCGAAAACATGTAAAACAATACATAGGAGAACTCTCTTATCCAAGGTCAACTAAGGTATGTCTTTTTCGTAGTTAGTCGACAAGGTTCAAAAAAGGGGTAAACTATCACTAGACCAACGCACCTTCAGAAGCGGCATGTAGCTTGAGTTTAACAAGTGTGAAGGAAGGAAAGATCACTCGGAAAGATCCATTTGATTACAAGAAATGAGGCTTAAAACAGTAAACTTAATGCTTTGTTCTTTAGTTTTTAGCGAACATGACAAAGACATAAAGTATGCTCGGAATATTATTCATGTTTAGGTCCAAAGCACGAAAAAGAGAAAACTAAGCTCGAAAAGGTTCATCTTTCATAAGTTTAGTCCTTCAGGTCTAGAAAAGAGATAAACCTATGCCTGAAAATACTCTTCTTCATTCCGAAGAAAATAGAGTATTCCTTTTTCCTAAGTAATCCACAAGGATGGAAAAAGGGGTAAAATTATACGTATGTGGATGATTATTCAATTTGCCTTAACAATTCTGAACAAACAAGTTAACTCAGAAATCTATTCAATTTTAAAGAGTCGGACCAGGGCTAAAAGATAAATCTGTATCTTTCTCGTTAAGTTTTATCGATTCCGGAAAATTCAATTCGTGGCCTCCTTACAATTTTTAACGAGCTCGAAGGAGAACAGAAAGAATTCTCTAAAGGGTCACTTTGGTAGAAACACATGCGACTTTTATATCTTCCACAAAAGGTGTAGTCAAGGAAGAATCAATGGAAGAGGACTCTATAGTTCCAAGGACCGAGGGTTTATGATTAATAAGATCAACCTCAGAATAAAAAAAAATCAAAAAGGGAGATAGACTCTGCAAGAACAAAATCAATATCACAGGAGTTGAAAAATTCATAAGAAAAATTAAGCTCATCAGGATCACTGACTTGCTGTTCAATGGGAGAGTCAAAAGACTCAACAATACCAACATAAAAAGATCGATCGATGGGAAGATCAAACTTACTAAGAAAATCAGGGTTAGAATTAGTCAAAACTAAACCGACATCCATAATAAGGTTAGACTGTATCAAAGACTCTAGGAATAGTTCGTCTAAAGGAAGGAGATCATTTGAGATAAGACACATGTATAAACCTTCAAACGGATTGACATAGTGGAGAGTAGGCTCCACAGTATGTATATGATGACTCACCTGGTCAACTGTTGGGACCAAGTCCTGAGAAGGTAAGCATGAAAACAGAGGATGCTTCTCAGTAGAAATTGAAAGAAAAGGACATGAGGCCACATAGCTCACCCGTGGTAGGGTAGTGTCCATAGAAACACTGGGAATCAATAAATGAAAGACATGGTCTCTAGTTGAGTTAGTAGAGGGATCAAGAAAATCCAACTAATCGATAGTGACAATTTATTCACCATGATTTAAGTACATGACATGAAATTATGTTGACACCATAGATTGCATGGCATTTAAACATAATCACACATGTATAGGTTGGGTGGTTGATTCCAACATGGCCTACAGAGGTTGGACGTAGAGGTTCAACTTGACCATCAGAGGTTAAACGAGTACCCTCAGCATGAACTGTAGAGGCTGAGTGACTGTATCCAACGTGACCTGGAAAGGTTGGAAGGATCCCACCAGCATGATCAGTAGAGTTTGGATGGTGAATAACAACTTGACTGGAAAAGGTTGACGGCTTAGATCCAACATGACCTACAAAGGTTGGATAGGTTCCCCCAGCCTTGAACTACAGAGGCTAGGTGGTGAGGTTCAACTTGAATTGTAGAGGTTGAACAAGTGCCCCCTTGCTTATGTGTCTTCTTCCTATTCTTCTTTCTTTTACTCCTTTTATACTTTCGCTTACTAGTATCAGTACTTTCACCGCATGAGGTAGAAGGAGGAGGAGAAGCAGCTACAGGTGAAGGAGAAGCATTGTTTCGATGGCCTTGATATAAGGAGCTTACTTAAGAAGTATCAGGATCATTTAGGATAGTTCAAGTGGAAAAAAACCACACTGGTAGCCCTAGGGTGAATCTAGGTAGATTCAAGGTGGACATCAAAGGAACACCAACATTCTCTGTGAGAGGAATAGTACAAGGAGTTCCCAACATGGGGATCTCTTGGTTGGTGTTCAAAGGGGTGTTAGCCATAGTTCCAAACTTAACCAACAACTGAGGTCAACTGGGAACCAACAGTACAAAGAGCACACCACTAGAAAAATACCCAAGTATCAAGCCAGGAAAACAAAGATGACTTCCAAAGGAAAGTATAGGATGATGAAGGCCCAAAACTAACCAGTGAAGGAAGGAGAGTAGTTACTTGGCGTCTCGTGAAGAGCCCTCTGGGTGAAAGCACTGGAATCACCCAAATTCCCTCCAATATTGTCTACCAAGGTTACCTTCCAAGTCTAACCTAGGTGCACTAGAAGTATCCTTCCAATTCCACCCGTGTAATATCCTAGGAGACAAGATACTAAGACTACCAAAATCATGGAGAAAATCCGGTGGAACAATCATCAATCCAGCCGATGCACAGGGGTAGTGCAGCAAAGCCTGAAACCTAAATAGTAAGGCACCACATGGGGTCAGGAGGAGGTGTTGGATGAGTCCCCAAATGTGCAACGGCTCTGGTGTATGCTTTACTAAGAAGTGGAGGGGTATCTCCAACATCTCAGTATCGCACTACCTCGTGCTTGACTCATGTGTGAGAGGATATTTCCAATGTATTTCCCAACGAAGTTGGATTTCCTAATATATAAGCATCTATGTTTGAGTTTGAAGTTTTGGGAAGTTAAGATATCTCAAACACTAGCCTAGACTAGTGTGTGTCATCCCTATAAATAAACAGTTACTAATAAATTTTAAATATTAAGCGTTTATTTTAGACGGTTGTTCATTACTCAAAGGGGGTCGTGGAGGTGAAACCAATGGTGTTTTGACACAAAGTTGAAAAAAATGACTAATCAAAGAGAAATGAAATGCAAAAAGAAAATACTATTCTCTTTCTTTTTCAAATAGAAAACTTGAAATCCACAAAAGAACAATTTAATTTTAGTTTTTCAAGCATAAAGATACATAATGCATTAAAGACAAAACCCTAATCTACATGCATATTAAACAACTATATGTTCTTTTATTTTTATTGTATAAATGCAAAATAAAAACTTACCTACAAAGTAAAGTATGCAGATAACAAGAACAAAGAAAAAGGAACTCTGCTATACAACCACCAAAAAGACTCTAGAATGCAGTAAAGTCAGTATAAACTGTACTTGGAAGGAAGGATTGCATAAGAGACAAGTCAAATGATTTGCATGGTGAAGTTAACCAACAAAAGAAGAAGGAAACAAATACCAACAAGCTTATGAACTCAGACAAACATCACTAATAGAGGTTAACCAAAAAAATAAGCCAAAAAATCATGCCAAGTAAAGGGGGTGGAGGGGATGAGCAAAGAGAAAACCCTAATGCTACAAAAGGACTTGTAACCTAGATAAATAACACCCAAAAGGGATGATACCAACTCCCTGGAGTCATGCACTTGCAGAGGACCCCCAAAAAACCTACCAAACAGCCCTCAAACAGTAGGAAAAAACACAAAATGAGGAAAAAACATTGTTTTAGGGGCATATGTGAGTTTCCCTACTGACAGGTTGCATGTCATACATAGATTTATAGTATAGCAGGTCATGTGTACATGCTAGACACGCAACTATGGAGTCTGAAACTCGCGGATGGGTGGGAAAAGGCCCAAAAAAAGCAAAAAACTTCCTTAGGAAAGCAGAGGAGGTTTTCTATCATACTAAGAAGGTGTTCCTAAGTGGAAAGAAGTACCTGAAAACTTGAAAAATACTAGAACAAAGATAGAGAAACCCCAAACAGACAAGGCTCTCCCCGATGGATTTGCTAGTTCTATTGTAGAGGAAAGTTTCCTATGGCTAGGGTTTAAGAGGCCATCAACGTACTGGGGTTTAAAGAGAGATGCATATATTTCTACAAGTATATATAAGAAAGTTTCAGATATTATAATGGTTCAATGTTCATACCTTAGCCAAACGAAGGTTGATCCACGTAGCCCTTCAATTCTTCTCTTGCTCCTCTTCGTCAAGAGACCTGCAAAACAAATTATACCTTCCTCAAACCAAATAGACTATATGAAAGGAGATTACATTCAATGAAACATGAGAACATAATATGATAAATAACATCATATAATCATAATCATAGATTCAATATACAAGACACATTGATTGGAAGAGGAAGAGAATCGCATATTTATTAATCATGAAAAGAAGTACAAATATACCTTCTCTTCAAGTTGGGAACCTCACAAAAACTTGATCTGGTTCTGTTGCTTCTCTTCTCCAAGGAACTTGGCCTCCAAGCTATACAACATGAGGAGAAAACTTCTAGGTCAAAGGTGAGGGGAATGAGAGTCCCAATTCATCTAGCATAACAATGAAAAGGTTCAAGTCCCCTCTAATGGATCTCCCTACCTCTATTATATGCTTATGAAGAGATAGGGTCGAAGATAAAGTGGTTATAACCGAAGGAGTCAGTTGCATAACCACCCAAACTACCCAAAATTCAAGAAACATCTTTTGTTTACATCTACGGGAAAAATACATGGGTTGCAAAGACAATAGTCGTGTATTTAGGGGATATATGTGGGTTGTAGTAACAATAATCACATATGATATGCAGGTTTCAATGTAAATAGTCACGTATATAGGTAAATACGTGAGTATCATGTAGAACAAGTTGCGTATAGAAAGTGGAATATGCAGGTTTCCTTAATTCAACTCGCATATACATCAAAAACTATCATTTTTAGGGTACTTATGTGCATTTTCATACTTGTAAGTTTTCTAGAAAGTTTTGTCTGACTTAGATACCTTTCCAATGGTGCAAATAAGAGGTGAAACTAAGTTACATAACTATAGATATGGGTCCTCCAATATAGGTGTTTTTTTCAGTGACTTTCATGAAGTGTCGTCATGGAAGTGTCGACATGCAAAAAAATCATGGGAAAGTGATCACAGGAAGAGATGTGTCATTTGGGTTATAACAAAAAGGAGTGGGTTCCCTACCTCCCCCTAGCCTCTGCATCACCTCTGTCCAGCGTACTATGTGATATCTCATCTACCATGAGGAGGGACCTCAATTTTACGTCTAAGAATCAGTTCCCTCTCGAAAAAGAAAATGCTAAATATACTAACAAACCCAAATTTTTTTATCCGACCTAGCTTGCAATCATTCAACTATTGTTTCATGGTGCTTAACAATAAATTACTCCAGTAATATACTATAGGCCTTATCCGTTCTACAACATAGAGCATGAGAGGTCACATTACCTTATGTCGTGATGTCAAACCCACTATTCTAGCCAACACTAGGATGATTACCTTGATACTGAGGCTTTGGATGGCATTTATTGCGACTTGAGATCCAACTTTTTCAGTATCTGGAACACAATATACAACTATGAATTCATATATAGTCAATCCTCCACCTAATCCACAAACCCTATAGATTTACTACCTCACCTTGGCAGGGTAGTCCAATAATGAAGTATATATCCTCTACCTCGAGTCTCAACAAAATCCCATATAGCATAAATGCCTCAGTGTCTAGATCCCAATAGTCCACAAACATTTTCAAGAGTCTTGGTTGAGATCTCAAACTCCCATGGTTTCAAAACTTATACATACCACACCTTTGTAGCACTTGTTGAGTGTTTGCATCACTATGAACGACGATATCAACATCCTCATGTTCACATTCTCTCCACTCCATTCTAGCACCATCCTTTCAAGACAAACCCAAATTATGTGAGTTTTTACCATTAAAATTGACATCCGCAGCCTTATATGCGAGTCTTAGTGACAACAGGTGCATATGTACATGGGTAGGCTTGCTTTTCCCATGTATATGAGTCCCTATTCCCAACCCGATGAATTGTCACCCTTGTGGGTTGAGAAACCCACCTTTAGTAATCCAAAACTTGAAAATTCACCATCAAAATTGAAAATTAAAGCATTGAATGGATAGAGTATGATATTGTGAGTTACTTGGTCTTCATGACTATCAATTTTGTGGCCCGTAGCTCCTGGAATCTGCATATGAATTTTGGGGATCCAATGTGCTCCAAATGCACTATGGTGGCTCAAAATCCAAATGGTATGGTAAAAATTTGACTTTTTACTATTTATTAAATATTTTTACCTACTTTCCTATAGTTTGGACTCTTTACTGACTATTTCCAACTATTTTGGACTAATAATGTTGTGTATGGTCCACTTTTGGTGCACTTTCATCGATACTTTGAATCGTTCATGCCCATGGAAAGTATAAAACTAAACTAACATACAAGATAGGACCATTTTCCACATGCATTATGCATTATCCTATGACTATGTCACCTTAACCATAGGTATGAACCTGGTTCTTAATGTCATAGAACCATCTTACTGCTACTAGAAATGGAATTACGTAAGTGGTAGAGATTTCATAATAATGGTTTCCCTAGTTAGATCCTTCTTTGTCATTTGGTGCCCATGCTGAGCATGCCCCCTTTAGGTTTTGGGAATCCCTTATATTCCCACCATGCCTTTGAACAAGAAACTCATACTCTTGTTTACATTTTTTGTTTGCCATCTCCTATGGGGACTGTCATTTTATCAAGCTGTAATTGCATTGCATGTAGAAACTTTCCATATTGAGCTTAGATTTGGCTCCCTGCTTCACTTTTATAATACATATAGCCCGATATTGTCTCAATTCTAGCCAAGTAGATCCTCTTAGTTATATTTTGTAGCTTAATTATTCCATACCCGGAGGAGACATCCCCCCGAGTGTCTTTATCCTGCACATGCTTCCTTTCATTAAGCATAGGCATGTTCCACTACTTGGAACTATTTTTATTTCCTGTGATATACTCATTTCCTCCTTATTGCACTATAAGAAATTTTTCTTCTTTTCAAGCTTCTTAATATGAAAAATACCAAAAAATCATAAAACATAAAAAACCGGACAGGAAATGATATTGTCTCACGTCGGCAGTTGTCATCTTTCCTTCGAACATAACACGGTCCATGAGTCTATTCATCATTGGTTGGGTTTCTCATATGACCTTAGGAGTTGTACTCGTTATTAAGAGCTTTCTCCACTGACTAGTTATGCTTCCAGTAATTATGGAACCTATGTTGATACCTCCCATGTCACATAGTTTTCCGAGTTTTCATTTTAAGTCTATGTTGCCTATGTGTCTCCATATGCCTTATGTTTTATTTCAAAGGAAGTATTTAACCTGATTCGACCATTCCTCAGTAATATTGACTCTGCATGTTGGGAATTCTTAATACATTGGTTACTAGTTCACACACTTCTTGTTTGTCTGATTTCTTTCAAATTATCCAACGTTTTTGTGTACCTCATGTTGGTTGATGGGGAATTCCTTAATTCCCTCCCACCAAAATATTCATTTCCATCGACTTTATTTCATTTATTATGGAATGAGGATCTAGATTTCATTGATTTCCTTGGGGCTTGCAGTATTCCGTGACAGGTTCTTTCTCCATCGACAGATTTGGGAATACATGAATGTCCCCTGATCGATGGATTTTTTCAAGTGTTTGACTTCAACACATCTATTCACACTTGATTGAATGCACTCCGTACCTTAATTCCCATTATAATTATCGGTGGGATGTCTCATGTCTGTTAATGGTATACATCAATGACCGGTAATCAGACGATGCCCCATGATGTTCGACCCCAACACCTTTATTCATGTGATGGGACATGTACTAGCGGTAGTTTGTGTAGAAGACCTCAGAGTTTGGTGGCACACCATATATGATACTTCTTTGATCGCAACAATATTTATGAGATTTCAATTCTCATGCCAGATTTAACTATACCTTCTTATGTACTAGATGTCTTCATTCAGTATGGATACCATACATCATTGTAGATTGTATGTGTTGATTCCTACTCATGACCTATGTCTATTATGCCTATTCATGGCCATTATACTGATATGTATCCAGGACTCCTATGTATACTTAATATTTTCAATCATATGTAGAGACTTATCACTGTATTATGTTGACGAGTGGTTGGTTTTTCTACCTCATTCTTCACAACTCCACTCCTCGAAATATTATAATGTATTTCAGCCATGATATACCCCTCTAACCTCACACATTAGGGGGAATCTATTATAGCGTGATTTTACACACCATATACATCATGCTTTGATGGAATTTCCATGTCCCTATGTAGACTCACTATACCCCATTTACTCACCTGTCATGTCCCATAATTTTGGACATAAAAGTGTTGACCATGCCCAACACATTGGGTGGTCAAAGATGAATTAATTACCTCACCTAGGGAATTTTGTCCAAATATTATTTATGAGGCATTAATTATTTAAGCTAGGAGAATGTTGCTAAATAAACATTATTGAGGCATGTATTTAATTTTTATTTCCATTAATTAATTATGGTGCAAATAATATCTGGAATTGAGCTTGCCATGTCAGGCACAAGTGGCAAGCCCACTTGCCAAGGGAGGAGATTAAGAAAGTTAAAACTCTATGACAAAAGCAGTCAAAGAGAAAAGGGAAATTTTCCAAAAGAAATGACAAAAGCTATCATAATAAAAGCAAGAAAGTTTTGGCAAAGGAGGGTGTCGTTTCCTTTTTGAGACTCGGTATCAAAAAAAGAAAAATTAGAAAATCTGTCATAGAAAAAAGAAATAAAGGTAGAAAAAGATGTCATTGAAAAAAGTAGCAACTATGGGCCTAAGGAGGGTGCAGTTTCTAAGTTTGAAGAATGACATGGATAGGGAAACATATCCACATGGTCCTACATTCCAATTTGCTCAAGGAGGGCACATATGTGACTAGGGTTAGAGCTTCTAGGTGGTTGACTTGCTCTCACAGGTCACCTGTATTTCTATTAAAGAAAAATCCAAGCTCATTCACATAGTTTTCTTAATGTATTTTTTGTAATTGTTTGAGGCTTAAGCTTCATTTCTGAGTGGTGAGCCTTAGTATCTTAGGTGACGTGCCCCAAGCCCATTGTCCCCCATCTCCCCTCTTCTTCCCACTTCTATTGCAAGTATTACTGAAGCTATGGAGTAGCTTTCATCTATTGAAGGAGGGTTTTTTCAATAGTTTATGTCTCTTTCAGTCCATTATCAGATCAGCTTGGAGAGCTTTCAGGCCTCCTATCAGTGACATCCCTTCCTCTTTTCTCCTTCTCTATGTTCTATGATCTTTTAGCAATTTTGGAGATATGTAATGGATATTTTGACAAATATATGATCTTATATGTATACTTATTTCTAATGTACTGTTCAATATCATATTCATACCACCTTCAGTTCATTCCTAAAGTTTGTGAGATTTAGAGATCGAAATTCTTGAGTTTCCTAGCTCCTGAGTCATAATTTTGGAGTTGTTCTATGAGAGGTGACCTCTGTGAATATTATGAGATTTATTTTTATCTTCATGGTCCTGATATGTTATTATTTACAGCATTGTAAAGCTTCATAACATTCTGATTCGAAATGGCTAAGATTTACTCATTTTAAATCAACCTAGTCTAGATTTGCATTGGAAAATAACTAGTTTTGTTGTAACTTCCATATTTCAACTTGTATGACTCCAAATAACTCCATTCATTTTTTGATGACTCATTAATAGACATATATAGGTCCCCCAAGTCTAAAACAAATAATCTGAACCACCCTTACTGTTATAGATGATTTTGCCACACTACGTAGATCATGCATTTATGGCCTTCCATGTCCCTCTATAGACTCCTTAGACCCCATGGACTTGTATTATACTTTGATGTTCCAAGATCATCCCTAAAAACACCTATTTATTCCTGTACATGACTTTTAAATCTATACTCGTGTGTACACGTGACTTTTGACCTCAAACCTGTGTACATCAGGATGTGTGCATAAGTCCAAATACTTTTAGACTTTTCCTCATATGAGTTCGAATAAATTGAATCTTGGAATTCCATATTCCTTGAGAACACTTGTATTAGACCCTGCATTAACTATTTAGAGTTCTATATTTTTTTTTCCAAAGAAAAAATTCGTAAATATTTTATTCACATTCAGCAGATGGCCCTAAAGTTCCATTATACAAAAAAAACCAACTATGAAGTTGACATTACATACAGATAAGGATCCCATTGGATACATTGAAGGAGGAGAAATTGAAGAGAAAGAAAACTATAGTCCATTGTTGCCTCAGCTTTTCTTATACTTGAGTCTGCATCCCTTTGTCCCTTGGAGCACATAGTGTTCTTCCCAAGCTTTCCTTTGCTTTGTGATCTTGCTATCGAGAGATGGAGGATTGAAGTGGTGGAGGACTCGGTTTCTCCGGTTCACAGAAATGCCAACAGATTTTGTCACTATTGTATCTCTGATTTATAAATAGAAATATCTTTCTTATCCAATTCATGTGCATTTTAAATATGAATATTGAATCCATGGATGTATTTAATTGCTTATACATGGTTGATTATATATTCTAGGATGGCTCTAACACATCTAGATATATCATGCTTGCTTTGTTTGTTTTTGTTGAGAGAAAATTGTAATTGCAATTACATTGGAAAATATCAATGGGGATCTACTTCAACCATCTAGAATAAGGTATGATTCGATATCCCTTAGTGTTATATCTGCTTATTGTTCTTGCATATTGGGAAAGATTGATTTCTGGTGTCATACTATCTATTGTGGTACCCCCAAGCCATAGGAAGTTTCTCTCCGTAACAAAATTGGTGACTCTACTGGGGAGGTTCCTAGTTGTTTTTATTTGGGGATTGGGTATTCAATGGGTTTGAATTGCTCTTTATTTCTTTGTTTGTGTCGGGTCTGGAGGTATGTTTTTCCAGTAGTGTCCTATAGGAGTAATTTGGTCTTGGCTTATCTGTTTTCCCTATTTTTCTTCCTGTACGCGAGTATTTTCATTACAATCACGCATACACACGGTTTTCTCTTGAATTCCCATGTATGTATGGAGGTTTATCGCATATAGTCCTGTTGCAGCCGCAACATTTTCCCAAAATTCTAAAATTTTGGGACCCCCTTTTTTACTTTGAATTAGTCGGTTCTTTCTTGATTACAGCCTCTCGATTTTTTGGCCTATGGATTTTGAAGCATTTTTGGTTGCTGCCCATCGATTGGTTTTCTCCTCATTACATGTTCTGAAGATTTTGTGCCTTAAATATTTCCAACTTGAGTTGATTTCATTGTCGTTTTGCCCGTTTTTTCAAAACCTTGTCGATCGGGAGTTAAGTTTTTCGTCTGTTTCACCGTTGCGGGCGGTTTGATGATCTTCCTCCCCGCCGTTGCGGCCCGTTTCCGAGTCTTGGACTTTTGTTTTCATCCCGACCATTTCGGGTGGTTTTGGAATCTTTCGACCGTTGCGCGTGATTTTTTTTTATTCTCCTTCGTTGCGGACGGGTTTTGGTTCTTCATCGGAGGAATGTAAATTCTTCTTCGTCCGACATTGCGGACAGTTTGTTGCTTGTCCCTCCCGATGTTGCGGATCGTTTCCGGAAAGGGACTTTTCGTAGCGCTCCGATGTTTGTTTATTTCCCGGCTGGATAGCGGAACGATTGACCACTGCTTACTTCCCCATTGCGGACGACATCTTACTCTGAGGGCCCGACGTTGCGTGGGGGTTCGAACTCTTGATCATCCGATCAAGGTGTTCGCCGACGCCCAACGACGGTGATTCAAACGTTATATTTAGCCGTTGCGGGTGAGTGAGTACAGGGGGTTGTCCGCCGTTGCGGAGGAAATGGAGTTCTAGCCACCCGACCCGGTTTCAGTTCGTGCCCGATGGAATTTTTCCCGCACATGTGGCAGTTTTTCAATATATACGGGGTGACAAACGGGGTTTTGTATTGTTTTTGAGCGCTGTCGCGGTAAGTCGAGCTGTCGATTTTAGGAACACGTGAGGATCTAGCTATTGGTGTACCAGTTTCCAAGTGGCAGGAGGAGAATTCTAACCGACATCAGCTCACTCATTTGTTGGATTGCCAGGTAGGATCTTTACACCCTAACATCGTGTTTTTTCAAGGTTTCGATTAATGGATTTATGTATTGGTTCGAGTATTGCTAGAATTAGATCCCCGTAGTCTTTTTCCCTCGCCCGAGGAATTTTTCACCCGCAGCTAGGTTTTTCATAACCGTTCACCCGGCGGTTTGCGCCCATTTTGTTAGGGTTTCCGGCCAAATAGTTTTTGTGGTTAGAGGGGGTGGAGTCTTTGCCTTTGTAGAGCCCGCATTTCATTTTTTGTCTCTACCGTTTCAGTTTCTCCCTGAGCACAGTAAAGGAAGACAAGGTGCAGGCGGCCTTCATGCCGCCTGCACCTGGTTTAGTAATAATGAGATCCGTCGGTGGTTTCGATAGGGTTTCTGACGGGGGTTTGGATAGTGAATACTTAGTCGGTCAGTTTCCCTAATTGGTTTACCCATTTTTGAGCCCTAACCTCTGCCCGCGCCGCTTAGTTCGTCATTACAAGCTACCCTGAAATCCTAGGGCTGTGCCGCTGTTAGTATTGGCGTTCGGAGGGTAGCATGAGTAGTGGTGCTGGCGGGAGCCCCCTGTGCGAAAAGTTGTTTTGGATTCCCACGGTTTATAGTCGCATCGATGTAAATACCATGTCTGCGAGCAACATAAGCTTTCACCGTTTTTTGTGTTATCCTTAATAAAACCATGTCTGAATTTGGAGAGCTGTAGTCGCGCCTTGCGTTTGAAAGTTATGCATTTGCATTTCATATCATTTGATTGGAAAATGGCGAATTGTGGAATAATGTAATTTTGAGGCTAGGCCATTTAATGAATATTTCCATTTTTGATTTTACACCACATTAAGACCTGGCTCATTATAGTGCAGTGGCAGACTGAGTCCATTTTGTGCTGATAGTTTTGATAGACAAGGCATGGCGAGATTGTGTGTACATGTGTTGGCCTATTTCTTGTTTACATATTAACATAGAATAATAGTATGTTGCAAAATATTGCACGACCATTTCAAATCTTTCAGCCTGAAGGGCCTAAGTCTAAATCCCGTTATAGCTCTGATGCACTTGAGAAAAGATAAAACCGCTGCAAAATGTTCACAAGCCTAAAAATGCTTAATATCATAATGTTTTACATTACAGGAAAAATCTACAATGTCCAAGAGGCAGAAGAAGAAAGCCCCAGTGGTGGAGGAAGTACCAGCACCAGACACAGAAGCAAAAACTGAGTACATCTATGAAGACACCCAATGTGTCTCAGGGGTTGAACCTGAATATAAATGGGGAGACATATACAGGATGATTTCCCGCAGGGAAGTCCCAGACACCGGTCTTGAGGAAGCACCCATTTACACAAACATAGAAAAATCTGCCATTATGAAAGTTGCCACCAGGCCCGAGCTGTTTCCATGCCCGGAGGTGATGAGATGGGTTCTACCAAATACCAACCACAACTCAATGCTTATGTGTAATGTCGAGGGCCAGGGTTATGCCGCCTTTAGCCCTGGGTATGTGGCCTTAGCTTACCACCTGCTGGAGCCTCAGCTCTTCCTGACAAATGAATGGCTGGACAACCTTAGGATGGATTTTGTAGAAACCATGAAGAGGATGCTCTTTCCAGGGAAGCTATACCGACATAGAGCAACTGAAGAATATGACACAGCCAATCTCAGACCTACTTACAGATTCATAGCTCTAATGTTGAATAGGATCTTCGGGAGAGCAAATGGCAGACTATTCAAATTCGAGTGGATACCCCTGATGTTCTATGTGGCCACAGAAGGCACGATCTTCAACTGGGCAAGTATAGTATCAAGCAGTCTCTCCTCTTGTGTGGCTGCAGCTTTGGAAGGAGAAGCTAGGAAGAGATCTGAGTTTTATATGAGCTCAATCCTGATAGATTGCATACTTTGTCATCAGCCTTTCCTAGGCCTCCAGTGTGTATGGGATAGAGACAGAATGCCTGTATATACGGCCTACAAACCTCTAGGGGCTCATCTATATCACAGTCACTACAGAGAGGTCTGTGAGCAGTTCCTCATGCCATTATACACACTCATCTTCCAAAAATAATGTGATTGCATGTCAGAAGACTCTATGCAGGTCATTGATGAATATGGAGATTACTTTCTGACTGAAAATGGTATGTATATCAGGATGTTTGGAGGGTCAAAGACCCCTTTTTTGCTGCCCAAATATGCTACAGATTATATAATCCACAAGGAGGCAGTCAGACAAGTATACATTGATGGAGTTGGTCACTTCTTGTTCCAGTACAAGAAGACTGCCTATCCCCCCCTTCCATTTAAACTGGGAAATTATAAATTCACAAATGTAAAACAAGCGCCCGAGTTAATAGAAGAACTAGGGAAGTTCCGCTTTGGCGAAATGACTTTTTGAAGGAATGATACTCATGGAAAAGTAGCGAAACACTGCAAGAAACACAAGGTGACCTACGAATACAGCCATTATTTCGATAGTGATGAATTGGTTTACAGGATGGCTCCAAATATGACAGAGCTCCGCAAGAGATTCAAACCTAAGCAATCCACCAAGGGTGGAAAAGGATCTGAGCAAGAGAAGGCTGAACAAGCTAGGGCTGAAGAAGCAGCCAGAACAATAAGAGAAGAGGCTCGGAGGTTGGAAGAGGAGGTTGCAGAATGGCTGCGAAAAGGAGAAGAAGAAAAGAGGAAAGCTGCCCAGGAAGCAGCTGAACTAGCAAAAGAAGCGGCCAGAGAAAAGGAAGGAGCTGCTAGGCAAGCAGCCGAAGAGACCCAGAGAAAATTGAATGAAGAGCTTCAGAGGCAAGAAACTGAAAATATAGAAGGAACACAATAGCAGGCTTCTGAAACACAAGCGGGGCAGAGCCAAGGAGAGGAAAACCCTGAAGTGCAGATCCTTCAAGTGCCTGCCACCATTACTCCTTCAACCTCTACGCTTCAGTTAGTACCCTTCGTGCAAAAAAGGGGGGAGGAAGTCCCTGACTTTACCATGGTATATTATGACAGGGCTACCAAAAGAATCATGAGGAGAACAGAGAAAAAGATAGAAGCAGAAGGAATGACTAGCAAGATGATATCAGATAAAGCTGTGATGGTAGGGACAGACGTAGATCCGAGGTTTACCATAAGTGCCGGGAACGCAGCCATACATGCTTCAGAAGATAACATAGATTGAATGATGAATGAAATAGAATTTACCAAGAAAACCTCCTCTCAGCTGAAGGACACCCTGAGAAAGGAAAGAGAAGAGGGCAATAAACTTAAAAGGAAATATGATCATGTGCTCAGAGAAATGGAGGCTACAAAGAGTGAAATCTACACCATCCAGGTAGCAGCACATGCACAGGAAATAAACAAGAAGCCCTGGAAAGAGCACAGCAAGAAATTCTAGACTTGAAGAATGAAAGAGAACAGATGAGGGTGAAGATAGAAGACCTGGAAGAGAAACAGAATGTTATATACGAGTCCAATGCTACATATGTTAAAGAACTAAAAGAGCAGCTGGAAATAGCAAAGGAACAGCAGGTTGATTTGCAGCCGACCAAAGAACACATCCAGGCCCAGAAAGCTAAGGTGCTGCACCTGCAAACTGCTCTAGAAGAAGAAAGATGCCATATCCTCTAGGTTGATAGCTGATTGGAAGAAATCCTGGAGATTGCGTCTTACTTTGTTGATAGGTCACAAGATATCCTTGAAGTATTGACCACCAGGATGGAAAGGGTAGAGAAAGGTGAGGAAGTCCCAACAGGACTATCAGACAAGAATAGACAAACCCTTCAGCGAGATTATGACTTGATGGAGTTCGCTATCACTACTACAGAGGACTTCAAGAAAACTGTCCAGAAAACAAAGGGACTTTGCACCGAATTTTTCAGGAGAGCCTTAGTCATTTACAACCGGTGTCAAGTAGAAGCTGAGCAAAGGCTACACGAGTTCCCAGATCATGACTCATTTATAGAAATGTTGCAGAGAAGACAACAAGAGGAGGAGGCCAAAGTACAATGCATCAAATCCATTGATGAACAAACCCTAAAGATTGAAATAGGCCATACAGCCGTTTGTTTGCAGCTCCTAGAAGAACAGGTGAGACTAAATGCAACCAGGGTCGAGGCCATCAAGAAAAAGGCTGAAAAGTTTGAGATTAATATCCAATTCTTGGAGCCCAATTCTTTTGAAGATCTCGCCAGTGAAGCTGCAGCGTGGAAGAAGTTCCTAGAGAGTCAAGCGGGGCCCTCTTAGTGAGAAATCGGTCATTGAAATATTGTAAAATATTTGTAAAAGTTTTTGGGAAAAGGGGAAACGTTAGGAAGACCAAGGGTTGGGATTCCCAAAGGTCCCTTTGGGCAGCCCAACCATTTCTTGCATTTTGTATAAAAGTAGGAGACATAGATAATGAAAAGGGGCTTTTTCCCAGTAATACTGGAGGACCTATT
>LPNX010341449.1:40516-60172 GCA_001517045.1 Pseudotsuga menziesii
TGGAGACAATGCATTACTCATTAATAATCATTTTCTAGCTCCCCGGGGATAGGTAGTTATGTGTTTAGATAGCTAGTTGTTTTACTTCATAGTTGTATATGTGGTTTGGATGTTCGAGAACCTAAGACGAGAGGTAAGAACCTGCGCAGCACATTGTGTCGTTCCTTACATTTTTATCACCCTACATGTTTAAGATAGGCATGTGCATTGCATACATTAAGTCAAAATACAAATTCCGGTGGACCGGGCCGCAACCGGTAAACCCTCGTAGTTACTTTGACCTACGGTAGCCAGACCGTAAACCAAATGGATTCCCTATTCCAAACAGTCAACGGGCTAGTTGGGAACGTTGATTGGGGAGAATCCCTTTCTGTTGTCGCCTGCGAATTTCTAGGCCTCAACAAGTCCCATATGCTTCGATTTTGAGCTTTTTATGGAGGATTGAGTGTTGTTGGGTGATTTTTGATGATTGCTGGGTCTTCTTGGGTACTGTTGGTGTCTATATACAGCCTATGTTTCTGACTAGAGACCCCTTTTGATTTTTTTTTAGTTAGGTTTTGTTCTTGTCATTCATTTCTTCCTTTTGGGGGGGGATTA
Organism: Pseudotsuga menziesii; assembly: GCA_001517045.1. NCBI lineage: Eukaryota > Viridiplantae > Streptophyta > Pinopsida > Pinales > Pinaceae > Pseudotsuga > Pseudotsuga menziesii. Next base: position 41,114 of record LPNX010341449.1, read on the forward strand.
GTGAATTAGGTCTCTTTTTTCTTGGTGCCTTTCTTGGCTGATGTTTGTGAGTGCTTGTAGGGTCTGAGAATTGTAGAGTCTATTAGTGCTTTTTATATCTCATTTATTTTTAAAAATAAAAAAAATAAAAAAATTTCATCATTATGCATCCTTCCATTCTTTCATTCGCATGGTACTTGCATTAGGTTTTGCTTACTGAATTATAGTCAATTGTTCATTTAGGAATGATTGCACTTTCATTTGAAGGAATAAACTTGCATCTCATGTAGTGGCATACCCTATTTTTTCATTTGACAAAGATTTGCACTTGGCATGGTTTGTTAGGTGTCCACTTTTATTTCACTAATGAGTCTTCATATCACTAGTTGAACAGCCATTTCCTTTTGAGTAATTATAGCCATTAAAATCAATGCTTAATTAAAATGAACTACACATTTTTCTTTTATAGGGTTCACAAACAAGATTAGGATTTAGAGTCTTGGAATAGTTCATTATGAGTCAATTCTCCAAGACTACTAAACAACAACAATTAGGTGTCTATCCAGGAGAGAGTGAGAAATCCTTGGTATAATTAGTGTTTCTCAAGAATCTCCTCTTACACAGGAGTCAAGCATAAGGTAGCATGTGCAATTGTGATTGGGATAGCCCTTGGTCACTTTTATGAATGCTAGAGATATTTCCAGGATTGTATTTGTATCTAGGGGAATTTTAGGTACTGATTGGTGCACCCTTGGGGTACCAGTTGTGCTTTCAGGATTCGGGCTTTGCTACCCTTCCCATACGGTCGATCCCTCCTATGACTGTCTACTTGAGCATTGATTATATAGGGGTGACCTTAGTGTTCTTACCTAGGTATCGTAGGGGATACCTGCAGAGTTTATTTTGTAGGTGTCCTAGCTAGGTAGGGGTCGGAGAGCATAGTTGCTTTATGCATTGAAAATGAGGGCCACTATAATTGGTTACGAACCTCCTCTTGTTATTTATGGGAATCTCAAGCCTCTCATAGGTGAGTCATACCTGCTGCATTCGGGAGCTCACATATCCTCCCCTTGGTTTCCTTTTTTGGATGTAGATTTCTTAGGAGTTTTCTCTGTGTACGCTAGATCATGTTATCACTCCAGGAAACTCCTCTAGGTTGCAGCTCGAGGATGCCTGGTAACTAAAATGTTTTCATGGTTTTTCTAACTGGATCAAGTCAGGTGACCTATAGGACCTCACACTCTCAATACATGCATGAAACTCAATCAAGGATAAGGCTTCTAACTACCACTGTTCATAGGTTTGATAATATGGTGCAAAGATGGAGAACTTATCATGCTGGCAGATTCATACATAAAACATTTATATATAAATGGCTAATCATAACAAGGAAAGTACATGTAATTCAAATCATCAACATGCAGAAAGGATGACAGCTATCAGACATCAAATAACATGAATAAACTTGAACAACACATTCAAGCATAAGCACAAAATAGACAACAAATGGAAGCTGAACATATGATAACAAAAGAGCTTATATTAGGTCATGAGTAATATGAGAAGCTTGATAACAGTAATGGTTTACAGGTCCCAAAGTCGAGCCCTTTCTTAAACATAATTCTTAGGCTTTATAGCCTTTACAAAAATATCCAGATCCTGAAAAATTGGATCTGTTTTACCAAAAATAGATAAAATAGTAAATTGTTTTTTGCAAAATTAGGTCAGAAACCCTAATTTAACTACAAGTCTATCTAACTGTAACACTTATTCATTTCTTAAAATTTTTTGATGACTACAATGACTACTGGAGTAAAACCGTAACCTGTCCTCTGATAGATAAGCTACTATTGGTTAAAACAAGTAGGGTCTATGACCCTTTCCTCCTTGATGTAATTGAAAAACTAGAGCATACCGTTCTCTAATGGTGTTCTTCAATACCTTTCAACTTTACACTTCATCCCTGAGCTAGTTATATTTTCCCAAAACTGATCTTTTATGCCAAAATATGATTATGTGCCTCTTTCTACTTTCGGTGGTTAAGGAATTAAAATTTCGGGTCTGTTAGCCTCCAAAAGCGCTGCTTTCGATGGCTAATGAACCGCTTCAGCGTCCGCCTAAGCCACGGAAAGCCCTGCTTTTGAAAAATTTTAATCAAGCTCCCAAATCATCCTTTTCATATTTGTTGTTTATCTTCTGACCTTTCTTCGGCTTGCCCAATGTTTGGAAAATCAGCAGTAGCCTGGATTGCTCCTAGATTCTTAAGGCTTACTGCTGCTTCAGCTAGGGTTTCTAGTGCAAAATGAGAGCTAGGGTTTGGTCTGGAATTATTCACCTGCAACCTCAGAATCCTGATCATCCTATATAGCCTGGTGTTGTCCTTCATGTATCTTATATTTCTCCTTTTTAGCAAGGCATACATCCCTCTCATCTCCAGGACAGAATTGTGCAACTCCTTATTCGTCTTGGTAAACATGGCATTATTCCTCTTTATCTCTCTTTCTAAAACTTCCAGCTCATATACTTGCCTCAGCAACTGGTTTACTCTTTGTGCCCTGGGATTGCTAGAGGAAGCCTTTTCCACTGGTTCACCCTGGTCTTTTGGTTTGGATAATGGAATTTCTTCATTTTCTGCTACAACCTGCTCTGCTAGGTCAGCCCCTTCCTCCCTTTCTTCTTCTGAGTCTGAGTAGGGAAAGTTCAGAATGTTTTCACTTTGTGCTAGGATTTTCTTGCCCTTTTCACTAGACTCTAGGTTTCTTTTAGCCTGCTTGGTTTTAGAAGGGGAAGAAGGCTGATCTACTATTGCTGGTGAGATAGCTCTTCTTTTTCTCTTTCCACTCCTAGGGGTGGTGTATTTATTCGAAGGAGACTTTCCTTTCTCTTCGGGTTGTAATCCTGTCTCAAATTCATTCCAGAACAAAAAATGTGTCCATGCTATGTTTCTCCTCTACAACAATTCTTGGACAATGAGTTGTATGAGGCCATGGTGAGACAACCTTCCTGCAATTTTGGTGGGTTGGGCCTTCACCTGGTGTGCCATTTTTGTTAAGCTCTTGTGGAGGTAGAAAGGTTAATTTAAAGGGATTCTTCCTGTAAAATGGTTCATCAGTTTGAAGTGATATATCATTTCCTTATTGTATCTACCTTCACAGGTTATATACACCAAAATTCCTTTCAGTAATTGCTGTCATCTCTCTTCTAGATAGGTGAATGGAACACCTTTCTTCCACACCACATCTCTGTGTTCAGGTTTTAGATAGAATATGAACTCCACATTTTTGGTAATGGTGGTCTTAAACCACTTCTCCCCAGTTCTTGGGAGTTCTGTCACCTCTGTAATTAGGGTTTCATCCACTATGAACTCCTCCTTGCCTATCAATGCCTTGGAGCCATCAAAAGAGAGGGAAAATGCTTCAGCAACCTACTGGTGTGAACCTTGAATTTTCTGACAAAATTTGTAGCAGTCTACATCTTTGAAGAACTGGTAGACTTCTGGATGTGATTCAAGGTAGCTGATGTCTCCTAGTTCTTTCCTGAGAGTAGGCCCTCCTTTCTTCATTTCTGAATTGTGCTCCTGAGTACCTTCCAAAATCAAATTCAAATTCTGTGGAAGAGGTTACCAGGATGATTTTCAGAAGTGGCCTCGAGTAGTAAGGAAGCATGCAATCGAAGGTGGAGTGTACTGGAGGTAGGGCCCTGATTCTTAGGGGTTAACTACTTTGGTAAGTTCTTGAGTGAGAGGATGATGGCTTCTGGTGATATCTACGAGACAGCTTGTCTAGTAATCATTTTTTAATCTGAACTTGGTATTCAGTGGAGATTTACTGCAGTCATGGGATAGATGGAGGGTAGATTAGGGTTTTGATTCCCATCAGTTAGTTCATATCAATAATGACCTCTTCAATCATCAACTTATGCCTCACTGTAGTTTCCCCATCCTTTCGGTGGTTTATCAGGACAAATCGTGACCTGTCTTGTGCTAACGAGTTTGATTTGATGGATAGGTAATTGTTTCCTCTTTCGGCCTTTTTGGTGGTTAAGAGTATCTAGAGTTATGTTTGCTAGCTGCCGAAAGCTAAGATTTTGGTGTCTAATGAACTGCCGACACGTTCTCCCAAGCCACAAAAACTTTCTTTCCAAACGGACCTGTGTAATGAACTTTTGGTGGATTATCGTCTTTCCAGATCTCATCCTTTAGCTGCTGAAAGGAAAGTCTTTCGGTAGCTAATGAACTATTTGAAAGTTCACCCAAGCCACCGAAAGTTTCCCTTTCAAAAAATGTATTTCATTTGCTTTCAGTGATTAATGTCCTCCTGCAATCACTCGCTAAGCTACCGAAACCAAGGCTTTTCGGTGGCTAATGAGCTGTTGGAAAGCTCGCCTAAGCCACCGAAAGTCCTTTTCCCAAAATTTTAATAAGAACATGATGAGCAGGATTTCGGTGGATAATCATGGTCTTATGTTAAACTATTAGCTGCCAAAAACTAGGCTTTTCGGTGGCTAATGAGTTGTTGAAAATCTCGCCTAAGCCACCGAAAGCCAAAACTTTCAAATTTATTAAATAACAGAACATCAGATATCCCAACTTTGTTAGTCACCCCAATACTTTCATAATATGACTTGAAATATTCATCCTATCAAAAAATAAATTGTCTGAGTGAACTTATTTAAAATAAATTTATTTTAGGAGATAGCATCTGTCTCCTACTCGGGGATGGGAACCTTCTTGTAAGGTCCTAATAACCCCAGACCAAAATGCCTTTCTTGAAAAATAAGAATTAAACCTATCTTCTATTGTTCCATTGGGCATGGAGTTTATTTTGTAAGCAAAAACAACCTACTAACTAATATTTTATAATAACAAGGCCTCAAAGCCATAGATAAAATAGAGTTTCAGAAATTGCCCAGTTACTGGGCCATAAAACACCTCCTCTCCTTCCATATTTTGCAATTTGAAGGTGTTGTTCTGCTGTATCTGAGCTATCACAAAAGGGCCTATCCATAGAGAGTCAAACTTTCCATTTTTTCTCTTATCTTTCCTGACACTATCCCACTTGAGGACCCAATATCCAACCTGAAAGTTGTCCACTTTTTCCCTTTTGTCGAAAATAATCTTGATCTTTTGTTGATGAGCTTCTGAATTTTCTATCACTTGTTCCCTAACTTGCTACAACTCTACCAAATCCATCATCCTCCTCACCATATCATTTGGTTCATCCTGCTCCTCCTGGAAGAATTTTTCCACTGGAAGAATTAGCTGAATGGGAAAAATGGCCTCAGTACCATAAACTAATTTGAAAGAAGAAGTCCCTATGGATATTTTGTCAGTTACCTTATCAACCCATAGAGAAAACTTTAGCTTAGAATCCCAGCTTTTTTTATTTGTCTCCAATAGTTTTCTGATGATCCTAACTAGGATTATGTTGGATGGCTCAGCCAGGCCATTTCCTTGAGGCTAATAAGACATGGAATGCACTAGATGAATGCCACTTGACTCACACATGTTAACCAATTCCCTGTCTTTGAAAGCTAGTGCATTATTAGTTACTAGCTTTACTGGGCAACCAAACCTGATAAAGATGTTCTCATATAAAAACTTCATGATGACCTAATGAGTTGCATTCCTGGTGGGTACTACCTCTATCCACTTGGTGAAATAGTCTGTGGCTACTAGGATCCATTTGTGCTGACCACTGGATGAAGGATTAATTTCACCTATGAAATCAAGACCCCATTGTTGGAAAGGACCATTCACTACAATAGGTCTAAGGGGAAAGGATCTGAGCTATTGCTTCCCTATAAATATTTGGCACTTGTCACAGGCTCTCACAAAGATACACACATCATAAAAAAGCACAGGCCAACAGTACCTAGCCCTCTGAATCTTGTGGGTTATGGTCTTCCAGTAATGATGGCCTCCACATGTGCTTGAATGAAACTGATGCATGACCTGAACTGACTCTTCTTTATCTAGACATCTCAACAAAACACCAAACAAATCTTTCCAATACAACAGTTTATCAATTACACAAAATTTAACATACTTCAGTTTAAGAGCCCGTGCTCGATTTAGAGTGAGTCCAGGAGGAACTTCTCATTTTTGCAGGAAATGAATAATACCTGAGTACCACTCACATGAGGACAATTTGTCAGCTACTTTTTGAATGTCATCCTGATACTAAACTAATTTTGTTGCTACTTCAGTTTGCAAATTTGCTGAATTTACACAAGTGAAATTCATCCCCAAAAGATCACAGTTTTATTTAACCATGAATTTGGCCAGACCCTGGCCTTTCACTAACTTGGTGGGATTTACTTCTATGTCAAACTCGATAAGCTTGGAAATCCATTTAGCTCTCTTTCCATCAATGTCAGGCTGAGTCAACACATCCTTTACAGCAACTGAAGGGACATAGGCAAGGAATTTTGCATGTAGAATGTAAATACTAAAAATTTTCAATGACTTGATGAGAGCATAAGCCTGCTTCTCAATGGGATCATACTTCAGTTCAGCATCCCTCAATGTATTGCTGAAAAATGCAATTGGGTGATCAATACCTTCACCATATTTTTGTAATAGTACAGCTTCCATTGTGTCATAGGATACAAAGGAGAAGATGTAGAAACCCTTGGTATAGTTCGGACTAATCAGAGTTGGAGCTTCCATGATAGCCTTCTTGATGTCTTCAAAAGAGCTTCTTTCTTGGTCAATCCATTTGATTTCTGCATCCTTTTTCAACATAGATTTTATGTGCTTTACCAACTTAGAAAAGTTAGGGATGAACCTCCTGACAAAATTTATCTTACCCAGAAATGACTAAATATCCCTTTTTGACCTAGGTATGGACAACTTCTGGATTGCTTCAACTCTAACAGGATCAATCTTCACACCTTCAGCTAAGACTATGTGACCTAGGAGTTTCCCCTTACTAAGTGCAAATTGAGACTTCTTTGGGTTCAGTGATATCCCAAATTTTCTACATTTCAGAAATACCCTCCTCAAGTGCTGCAAATGTTCTTCATGGATGTGAGAGTAAACAGTGAGGTCATCCAGGTATATAACCATAAATTTGTCTTTCAATCCTACAAAATCTAGGTCCATGGCTCTTTGAAAAGTGGCCCTAGCATTCATCAGCCCGAATGGCATTTTGGCATACATGAAAGTTCCCCAAAGAGTGGTAAAAGCAGTCTTCTCTTGGTCATCAGGGTGCACAGCAACTTGGTTGTATCCAAAGAAACCATCCAGGAATGACATGACACTAGCCCCCGAGACTCTTTGCAACAGGTGTTCCATCATGGGTAGTGGATAGTTGTCTTTCTTGGAGCATTTGTTCAGATTTCTAAAATCCACACATAATCTAATATCCTCATTCTTCTTCCTTACCACCACTAAGTTTGCAATCCATTTGGAATACCTGAGGGGAATTATGATTTTAGCTTTGAGGAGCTTATGGATTTCTTTTTCAATTACAGGTAGTAGGAGAGGACTGATAGATCTCAGCTTCTGTTTGAAAGGGATGGTGTCCTTCTCCAAGGGGATCCTATGTTGGATGATATTAGTGTCATAGGTTTTCAAGTCACTGTATTCCCAGGAAAAGATATCCGAGCAAATTATTTTTATCAGGCCACAAAATTTGGACCTCTGATCAGCAGTCAACTCAATGGACAGATTTATAGGTTTTGGATGACTTTGGCTACCTATGTTTTTCTCTTGGACAGCAGGGTCTTGCTCCCTTTTGGCATGTTTGAGAGGGATATCATTATGATCAAATATCTCTTCCAAGGGTACCAGACCCTGACATATATAGTTGATGGGTAACTGAACAATATTCTGATCAGCTACTTTATATTTCAACTTGAGTTGCTGGGATTCTTCCATGTTTAGGTTTTCTTGATCTATATGCATATCATAGAATTCATCTACTACCTAGAGGAATTTACTAAGCTCATCATCATTCTCAAACACCTTCCAAAATTTCACATTATCTAGTAGGGAAGGTCTGTACTTTACTTGAATATCATAGCTGAGCCTAGGAGGTAAAGGGGGAACAAACAAACTTGCAGAGATAGCAAGGGAATCAGCCAGGTGATTCATAGCCGTGGGTATATATGATAGTTCAAAAAACATGAAGGAGTCTCTGAGTTTCCATACCTCATCCCTATAGGCCTTCAGTCTGACATTCTTTGCTTGAAAGGTGTTGTTGACCTGCCGTATAATAAGGTCTACATCTCCAAATATTTTCATGCACATGATCCCCATTTCCTTGGCAACCTTCACTCCTAACAGCAATGCTTCATATTCTGCTATATTGTTAGTAGTTTTAAAATCAAGCTTATAAGACATATGAATAGTCTCTTTTGATGGATAAATCAACACTACACCTGCACTTGCTAAGGCTTGAGTACTAGCCCCATCAAAATACATGCTCCAAACTGATGTGGTCACTTCTTCAGACTACTGATAGATGGGCTTTGTAATCTGTATGGATGTCTGTTGGGAGCCATCTATCTGTAGGATACATGACCCAAAGTCTATGTCTACTGCATATATTGGATGGTTTACAGAGTTCTTGGCATTACTGATGATATAGGTGAACTGGTTCTCTCTATAGAGTCTATTGGTCTCCCCTCCAAACATTGGAATTGTAGCGTATGTGAGGTCCATTTGAAGGGTACCACCCAGCCTCTTACTCCATGAGAGAGACAAAAGGAGGTCGAACTTAGGTGGGATATCAGCTACCACTATGTCCATCACTATGCTTTTTGAAGGCAACTGGGAGAGGTTTATGACAAGGTCTTTGATGAGACCCAAGCACTTGACCTTCCTGGAGTCAAAGGGGAACATATCATGGTAGGGTTTTGTAATGCCGAGGCCAAGCTCATCCATCACAGCTTTTGGCATTATGTTATGGGAAGCTCCTGAGTCCAGCAAACAGTTATGAAGGATTTTATCATGGATATTCATAGATATGTAGAAAGGTGGGCAAGACTCATCCAGCTCTTCAATCATAGGGCCTAGGGTTAATGTGGGCTTATCATCTTGCAAGTTCACAAAGTCAACATCTAGGGGAGTCCTTGGATGAAGGGATTTCAGTATGGATGTCTTGAAGGCATCATTCTTCATCAATTCTATCAAGGGAAAAGGGATCTTTAACTTATGAATTTCTGACTCAAGATTGATAGCATAGGACAACTTGTCAGAAGTTCTTGCCTCTTGTGGCATGGCTTTTAGCTGAATAGGATCATGAGCTGATGGTTGCAATGGCCTTTGCTATTGTTTTGGAGTGGCAGCCATCTTCTTGGGTGGGACAACAATCCTTTTAGCTGGAGTAGCAGGCTTCTTTGCAGGAACAATATTCTTCTTAAGGGGAGAAACAAGCCTAGATCTCAAATTATACCCCTCCTGATCATCTTTTTGATACAGAGATTCCTCCATAATCTACTCATTCATGAGTGCTTCCTCATAGTCTGCTTGTGTCAGGAAGGAGTAATCAACTTCATCCTCCATGTAGTTGATGTTGTCTTCTGCATCTCCTTCTTCTTGAGTGAATTCTAGTTCTTCTTCTAGTACAGCATTCTGAAAGGGAGCTCTAATTCTTTGATCCTTAGCTTGATTCCTATCCCTTTGAAGGATCTAAGATGGGGGATTATTTCTTCTGTAAGGGACAAAATTAGGGTTTCTGGGAGCAAAGTCATTTTTCCCTTTACCCCTCACAAGTATTTTCCCTCGGTCTTTCAGCCTAGACATTTCAGCAGTTAAACTATCCAACATTTTGGCTATTTTGTCAATTTTGTTCTCTAATGAAGAAGCCCCAAGAGGATCTGTAGGATGCTTCTTCCTATCTATCTTAGCCTTGAACTTATGAGATGTAATGATGTTAGATTCTACCTCTAGGGAATCATCCTGCATGAGTGACAAGGAAGTAGATCTTATTTCTCTGAGTAGAAGGCAGAACTCAAAATCAAAGGCATTGGCATAGGTGATTTTAGCTGAGGTATCAGTGGGCTTGATCTCAACAAGGATCTTGCTGAACATCTTGTTAAACCTTTTGGTGAAGTTAGAAACAAACTCACCATTCTCTGTCTTCAAGTTGCTAAACTCGGTGATATAATAGAGGTGGTCTCTCCTCTCTCCCCAATGCTTTAGAAATATGTCATCTAGGGATTCAATGCTTGCTACTGATCCAGCAATCATTTCTTTGAACCACTTCCTAGCCTGGCCATCTAGGCTTTGCACAAAAACCCTAGTCACATCTTCTTGTTCTATATTTATGTTCTCATCATAACTGTAGAATGCTTCTAGGTATTCTTCAGTTGTGAAATCTCCCTCTTCAATAAATTTAGTCATGTATTTGAGATAGTCTCTAGTAGGCATGGCCAAGAGGGGGTTAGGTAAATTCAGAGGGGCATACCTAGCTACTAGGATCCTTTCCATTTTGGTCAGAGGGGAAACCATGTTGGAAATGGGTATGGAAAGGGTGGAAGAAGATACTATTGGTGTGGGTGGTAGCTGAAATAGTGCTGGTGGCAAATTTATCTCAGTGTAGTCACCAGGGATTAGAGCTTCACAAGCAGCAGTTATTGAAGATACCCTAACCCTAAAATTTTCTTATGTATTTATAAATTCCTGAGAATTAAATGTTTCAGCAGAAAAAATAATAGCAAGAATATCTCTTGAAATACCTGATGTAGCTTCCTTTGTAGCATTGGAGGTATGCTTTAGTGAATCCCTAGCTCTTCTTAGAATCTCTTCTGGATATGAAACAAGTGTTGTTGGTGGCCCTTCAGGGTTTTCTCTAGTACTTGGTCTTCTTGAAGCCACCTTATTCCAATGGAGTCACTAGATAGATTATTACAACCAGAATAGTTTCCAAACTTTCTCTATCCTCAAAGCAGGATCTATGTCGTCTCCCAGGGAATCTGACATTCAGTCTTCTCTCCCCGGCAATGACACCAATTTGTTATCACTCCAGGAAACTCCTCCAGGTTGCAGCTCGAGGATGCCTGGTAACTTAGATTTTTTTATGGTTTTTCTAACTATATCAAATCAGGTGACCTACAGGACCTCACACTCTCAAGACATGCATGAAACTCAATCAAGGATAAGGCTTCTAACTACCACTGTTCAGAGGCTTGATAATATGGTGCAGAGATGGAGAAATTATCATGCTAGCAGATTCATACATAAAACAATTATATATAAATGGCTAATCATAAAAAGTACTTGTAATTCAAATCATCAACATGCAGATAGGATGACAGCTATCAGACATCAAATAACATGAATAAACCTGAACAACACATTCAAGCATAAGCACAAAATATACAAGAAATGGAAGCTGAACATATGATAGCAAAAGAGCTTATATTAGTTCACAAGCAATATGAGAAGCTTGATAATAGTAATGGTCTACAGGTCCCCCAAGTCGAACCCTTGCTTAAACATAATCCTTAGGATTTATAGCCTTTACAAAAATATCCAAATCCTGAAAAATTGGATCTATTTTATTAAAAATAGATAAAATAATTTTTTTTTGCAAAATTAGGTCAGAAACCCTAATTTAACTACTAGTCTATCTAACTGTAACACTTGTTCACTTCTTGAACTTTTTTGATGACTACAGTGAATACTGGAGTAAAACTTTAACCTATCCTCTTATATATAAGCTACTATTGGTTAAAACAGGTAGGGTTTGTGACCCTTTCCTCCTTGATGTAATTGCAAAACTGAAGCATACCTTCTCTAATGGTGTTCTTCAGTACCTTTCATCTTTACACTTCATCCCTAAGCTAGTTATATTCTTCCAAAACCAGTCTTTTGTGCCAAAATATGATTATGTGCCTCTTTCTGCTTTCGGTGGTTAAGGAATTAAAATTTTGGGTCTGTTAGCTACCGAAAGCGCTGCTTTCGGTGGCTAATGAACCGCTTCAACGTTCACCTAAGCCATCGAAAGCCCTGCTTTTGTAAAATCTTAATCAACCTCCCAAATCATCCTTTTCAGCTTTGTTTTTGATCTTCTAACCTTTCTTCAGCTTGCCCAATGTTTGGAAAATCAACAGCAACCTGGATTGCTTCTGGATTCTGAAGGCTTACTGCTACTTTAGCTAGGGTTTCTAGTAGCAAAATGAGAGCTAGGGTTTGGTATGGAATTATTCACCTGCAGCCTTAGAAGCCTGATCATCCTGTACAGCCTAGTGTTGTCATTCTTGTATATTAGATTTCTCCTTTTCAGTAATACATACATCCCTCTCATCTCCAGGACAGAATTGTGCAACTCCTTATTCCTCTTGGTCAACATGGCATTATTCCTCTTTATCTCTCTTTCTAAAACTTCCAGCTCATATACTTTCCTCGGCAACTTGTTTACTCTTTGTGCCCTGGGATTTCTAAAGGAAGCCTTTTCCACTGGTTCACCTTGGTCTTTTGGTGTGGGTGATGGAAGTTCTTCATTTTCTGCTACAACCTGCTTTGTTAGGTCAGCCCCTTCCTCCCTTTCTTCTTCTGAGTCTGAGTAGGGAAAGTTTAGAATGTTTTCACTTTGTGCTAGGATTTTATTTCCCTTTTCACTTAAATCTAGGTTTCTTTTACCCTACTTGGTTTTAGAAGGGGAAGAAGGTTGATCTACTGTTGTTGGTGAGATAACCCTTTGTTTTCTCTTTACAATCCTGGGGGTGGTGGATTTCTTCGAAGGAGACTTTCCTTTCTCTTCTGGTTGTAAGCATGTCTCAAATTCATTCCAGAAAAAAAAAAATGTGTCCATGCTATGTTTCTCCTCTGTAGCAATTCTTGGACAATGAGTTGTATGAGGCTGTGGTGAGACAACCTTCTTGCAATTTTGGTGGGCTGGGCCTTCACCTGGTGTGCCATTTTTGTTAAGCTCTTGTGAAGGTAGAAAGGTAAATTTAAAGGACTTCTTCCTATAAAATGGTTCATCAGTTTGAAGTGATATATCATTTCCTTGTTGTATCTACCTTCACAGGTTATATACACCAAAATTTCTTTCAGTAATTGCTTCCATCTCTCTTCTAGCCAGGTGGATGGAACACTTTTCTTCCATAGCACATCCCTATGTTCAGGTTTTAGATAGGATCTGAACTCCACATTTTTGGTAATGGTGGTCTTAAACCACTTTTCCCCGGTTCTTGGGAGTTCTGTCACCTCTACAATTAGGGTTTCATCCACTAGGAACTCCTCCTTGCCTATCAGTGCCTTGGAGCCATCAAAAGAGAGGGCAAATGCTTCAGCAACCTGCTGGTGTGAACCTTGAATTTTCTCACAAAATTTGTAGTAGCCCTCATCTTTGAAGAACTGGCAGACTTTTGGATGTGATTCAAGGTAGCTGATGTCTCCTAGTTCTTTCCTAAGAGCAGGCCCTCCTTTCTTCATTTCTGAATTGTGCTCCTGAGTACCTGTAAAAATCAAATTCAAATTCTGTGGAAGAGGTTAGCAGGCTGATTTCCATCGGTGGCCTCGAGTAGTAAGGATGCATGCAATCGAAGGTGGAGTGTACTGGAGGTAGGATGTTGATTCTGAGGGGTTAACTACTTTGGTAATTGCTTGAGTGAGAGGATGATGGCTTCTAGTGATATCTACGAGACAACTTGTCCAATAATCATTTTTTAATTTGAACTTGGTATTCAATGGATATTTATTGCAGTCGTGGGATAGATGGAGGGTGGATTAGGGTTTTGATTCCCATCAGTCAGGTTATATCAATAAATACCTCTTCAATCCTCAAATTATGCCTCAGTACAGTTTCCCCGTCCTTTCGGTGGTTTATCGTGCCAATCATGACCTGTCATGTGCTCACGAGTTTGATTTGATGGACAGGTAACCGTTTCCTTTTTCGGCCTTTTCGGTCGTTAAGAGTATCTAGAGTTTTGTTTGCTAGCTATTGAAAGCTAAGATTTCAGTGGCTAATGAAACACCGACACGTTCGCCCAAGCCACCAAAAATTTCTTTCCAAACAGACCTCTATAACGAGCTTTCGGTGGATTATCGTCTTTTCGTATCTCATCGTTTAGCTGCCGAAAGGCAGGTCTTTCGGTGGCTAATGAAATATTTGAAAGTTCACCCAAGCCACCGAAATTTTCCCTTTCAAAAAACGTATTTCATTTGCTTTCGGTGGTTAATTTCCTCCTGCAATCACTCTCTAAGCTGACGAAACCAAGGCTTTTCGGTGGCTAATGAGCTGTTGGAAAGCACGCCTAAGCCACCGAAAGTCATTTTCCCAAAATTTTAATAAGAATGTGATGAGAAGGCTTTCGATGGATAATCATGGTCATGCATTAAACTATTAGCTGCCAAAAACTATGGTTTTCAGTGGCTAATGAGTTGTTGAAAATATCGCCTAATCCACTGAAAGCCAAAACTTTCAAATTTATTAAATAACAAAACATCAAATATCCCGATTTTGTTAGTCACCCCAATATATTTCATAATATGACTTGAAATCTTCATCCTATCAAAAAATAAATTGTCTGAGTGAACTTATTTAAAATTAATTTATTTTAGGAGATAACAGCTCGCTTAGGTTTGCATAGTTAGATTGAGTATTTTCTTTTTGTTGAGTCATTGTGGATTTGGGTGCGGCGCTCCACCATTCTCATCATTTAGCAATACTTCCGCCTTCTACGTCTCCTCCTCCTTTGGGAGATTGAACCAGACAGTCTAGGAGGACTAACTCTCACTTTGATTCACACACCATGGGTGACCATGAGCCTGAGATCCCCGATATCCCTCATCTTCCTTGTCCCATTTGGGAAGATGAACCTTCAAGAACATATGGGACTCCGTTGGGATCTGGCCATTCTATAGCTGAGACATTTCCTGATGATCCTTCATAATTTCTGGGCTACATGAATGCAAATCACCTGTATTGGTCGCGTAGCCTGAACCGCGAGACTCACCATGCATCCACTAGCACTAGCACAATAAGGTATGGCATGCCAGACCTTCCCGAGACTGTTTCAACACCCCATGTCAGATCAAGTGTTGACCCTAGTGTTGCGCCTGGGGGCACTTCCATTCCTTTCCATGCGGAGAGGTTTGGTAGCACTAGTCATATTACACCTTCCATCCCTGAGGTGGAGGCTTCCTCACACATGCATCCTAGGCCTAGCACTTCCATTCTCATTCAAGGGTTTGATCCTAGACATGTGAATATTGGGGCCAAGAGTTACACCCCTTCCCATATTCCATCGTCCTCAACACCAGTTCCTTCAAATTATTTTTTGACGACACATCCTCTTCCTAACTCTAGTGGTCCTTCGGGATAGATTTATACCATTAGCCATGTTCATCCTACATCTAGTCAAACCGTAGTGTCATAAGGCTATGTGCCTCTTCATGTGTCAGTCGGGTATGAACCATCCTATGTAACATCTTATGGACAAACTTATACACCTTATGGGTCAGGGTATCAACCCACTTATCAGTCTCCTAACTATGGCTTCATAGCACCCAAGACTCAAGGTACTCCAAACTACAATATGAAATCCTACATGGGTCAAATGGGAGGAGGATATTATCCCACTAGCCAAGGTCATGGTGTCTATAATAATCAACCCTATGTGAACCAACCTTATCAGGGAGCTTGGAACCAAACACCTAAACCTAGACTCCCTTTCGTTGCAATGTTAAACCTACCTTACTTGTCAAGATTGACAAATGATCCGGTTTCTCATGATCTGGCATGGTCGGTCATTCCCGCCAAGCTTCCTTCGGAAATTCCAAAGTTCGAGTGTAAGAGTGGTGAAGACCCTGGTGAGCATGTCACGGTGTTCCGCCTATGGTTCTCTTCGAACTCCTTGAATCATGATTCGATTCGTTTGAGACTATTTCAACGCACCCTTACAAGGCCTGTAGTGAAGTGGTACATAGAGTTTCCTAGGGGACTTATACATCATTTAATGACCTAGCTATGACCTTCCTTAATCACTTTCAGCTACTCATGCGTTATGATTCCAATACTAACTCTTTTCAAAATTTCGGCAAGACAAAGACACACATATATATGTTCACATTCAAGAGTGGCATAGATGGAAGAGATTGATTAAGGCCTTTATACCACCAGAGTTCCTTTTGGAATGGTTCCTCAAGTATTTATTTCCTTACATAGAGAAGGATGTTTCCACATCCGGAGTGCAAAATGAGGAGCAAGATATCTTTAGAGCTCATGAATTAGATTTAATTTATGTTCAATCTGGGATCTTGTATGAGATCACACCGAATGCACCTAGATCCAATTTCAACCCTAAGCTTCAACCTGGGCCACATGTTGATGACATTGTTGGCTCCGTGAGTGTTAAACCTATAAGCTTGGTTACAAACCAAATGAGTAATTTGTCTATTAACCAGCCTATGTCAAGACAATCTATGGCTTCATCTCTTCCTACCCAAATGGCGGATGTACTTTCAATTCAATCGTTGAAACAGAAAGGTAACCAGCAACCTGGACGAAATAAAAAGAAAGGTAAAAATAATTGAAAGGGTGGGAATAAGAATGAAAATGATAATAATGACAAGAACAACAAAAATGCTGGGGGGACAAGAAACCTAAGCGTAAGGTCAAATTTCAATGTAAGCTGTGTGGGGATGATCACCTCCCTTGGATGGAAGATGCCTCGAAGTTCATCGCACAGGGCCCAGCTGTGCTGACAAATACTTTACCACAAAATCAGAATATGAACTTGAGGACCGTGGATCTTGGTGGTGCTTCTAGTGGGACTCCAAACCCATCATACACCGCTAGTGGCCATGGTTGCATTAACATGGTGAATGCCACAAATGTTGTGACTCGTTATAAATATTATGGTACGTCACAACCCGACCTATGAAAAGAACTTACTCCACCTAAGAGCCCTTTGCGTATTGAAAAACCTAGTGATAAGCCTGAAGCTCAGCCTCGCATTCCAAAGGAAGTCTTGAATTGTTTGGGGCACAATCCTAATTCTCGAGCCGCCCAAAACTATTCTATCATCGAGGATTTGGGCCAGACTCCTTATGCGATGTCTGCATTAGAATTTCTTCATACTTGTCGTCCGCAAAGGAAATCCTTGTTGTCTGCTCTTGGGGTGGATGATGGAAGCTCTCCTTCTGTGATCAAATTTGAAACTCATGGATTCTAGCCTCGCTTTCCTTACTATGTGTCCCTTTTAGTGCATGTAGAGTGTCTAAACAACACCATCAAGTGCACAGTGATTGATGAGGGCGTTGTGGCTTTCGTGATGTATTTGTCATGTTGGAAGGGGTTGGGTTGTCCTACGTTATCTAACTCAGGAAACATGTTAACTACATTTGATGGAAGATCATTTCAGCAGCATGACATTCTTCCTTCCCTTGAGGTCTAATTGGGACGGAAGACAATTGCAATCAAGGTCGAGGTGGTTGATGCACCCCTTAACTATAATATTTTACTGGGTAGGAACTGGATTTACAATATGCAAGAGGTTGCATCGTCACTCTTTTAGGTTGTTTATTTTCCTTTGATAATTCTAGTTTGAAAGCATCGTCGAGAGCTTCTATCCCGTTATCGATCATTCTCAACCGGCAACTGAGAATGATCGAGAGCTTCTATCCCATTATCGATCATTCTCAGCCGGCATGTATCCTTCGCTAAGGGGAACTTTTAGTTGTGCCACGCACATACTTATGATCGGTTCTAGTCTTGGTAAGGCTTAAACATCGTTGAGTTCAGTTCCTTTTTGCACTTCACATATGGAGAATCATTGGACTCTTCCTTCTCTGAGTACTTCGAGGGGAAGTTTCTATACCTGCTGAGACGAACATGTTGTTTCCTACAACTATGGTGGCTTATCAAGCTAATCTTGATTCAGTTGTAGAGTCTAGTCCTTCCTCTTCATGGATAGAAGAGGAGGACCCTTATGCATTTCCTTCTTGGGTAGTGTCATCATCTCACTCACATTACTACCTTGATGACATCTTTCCATCGGACGAGGCTATTCTCGAGGCTATGTTTGGGTTAGAACAACCTTGGGGAGATTTGCATCATAGATCTTATTTCCTCCCTGAGATTGATGATATTGAGCATGATGAATTTAAGGCGATCTTTAGTGAGAAAATTGGTAGGCTCGTGGTCCCATTAGACTCTCCTAGCAAGTATGTTGAAGGGAACATGGCTAACTTGTCACCGACTATACCTATCAATATTTCTTGCGTTCCTGGCAAGATTGAAAATGTGTACATTGGGGCAGATTGTTCCCTCGATGAGATTAAAGATTACATCGATATTTTTAAATAATTTTGAGATGTGTTCGCTTGGTCATATGAAGAAATTCTAGGAATTGACCCTCGCATTATCAAGCATGAAATCAAAACCTATCCGGATGCTGAGCCTACTCGATAACATTTGAGAGAAATGAATCCTAGGAAAGTGTCTATGGTTAAGGTAGAGATAGAGAAGTTACTCAAACCTGGCTTCATCTATCCCGTTCCCTTGATGGAGTGGGTCTCAAACCTCATTTTGGTGGATAAGAAGTAGGGAACAATCCAAGTATGCACTGATTTTAGAGATTTAAGTTGAGCTTGTCCTAAGGATAATTTCCGTACACCATTTATTGATCAAATATTGGATGAGTGTGCAGGGAGAAAATTTTTCTCCTTTATGGATGACTTCACTGTCTATAACTAGATCCAAATTAAACCCGAGGACCAACACAAGACTACTTTTATTTGTCTTTGGGGAAAATTTGTGTACCAAAAAATTCCCTTCAGCCTTAAAAACGTCGGAGCAACATTTCAATGGGACATGACCTTTTCCTTTCACGACCTTAAACATATTATTGAGGTATATTTGGATGACTTAGATGCTCACTCTCGATTGAGGGTGCATCATCCTTATCATTTGTGTTTGGTTTTCAAAAGATGCCATAGTTATCAAATTCGGTAAATCCCCATAAGTGCATCTTTTGCGTGACGGTTGGTTGCTTGTTAGGATTCATTGTCTCTAAGGAGGGTGTTATCCCTAAAGTTGGACCTAGACTACAGGGGATCCAAGCTTAAGGAAATCTTAAGTCTGAGAAAGACTAAATCAAAATGAAATTAAATCAAAATAC
>LPNX010341449.1:61741-81253 GCA_001517045.1 Pseudotsuga menziesii
CTAACCATCAATAATAAGACACAAAACACAGCAAAATTAAAACAATAAAAACCAAGGATAATCAAAAAATTTAAAAATAAACAGGTGAAAAATCCTAGAGATAACAGAGGGTATAAGGGTTTATCCTTTAAAGCTTGAGTCAATACTTCAATTGTGTCCCCCATGTAGCATTAGACGTCTTCACTGTTTGCAAGGTATAGAAAACTTCTTGCAAATATTCGTAGTTAATTTTTCCAATTTGACCAGAGGCTTCATGCGTTTGTTGAAGAAAGACACTCTGTTTGTCTAGGATGAGTGAGCCCAAGAGTATTTTGATGCTTTGAAGATATCCTTGACATCAGCCCTCGTGGTTAGTCCACCCGACTATAGCCGTGACTTTGTGATATATTTGGTCATGTCTCAGGAGACGATTGGCATGGTATTGGTTCAAGAGGATGAGGAGCTTTAGGAGCATGTCATCTACTATCTTAGTTCAAACCTTATTAACACAGAACTTCTTTATACCTATGTTGAGAAGTTAGCCTTAGCTACCATCCATGCAGTTCAGCGTTTGGGACATTACATCCTTCTTCGCCAAACTTTCATTGTGGCTCACATTAATCCATTTTAGTTCATCCTCACTCAAAGGATGATAGGGGAAAAATACAATAAGTGGATTGTTATATTGCAAGAGTTTGACGTTGAGTTTGTTTCAGAAAAATCGAAGAAGTCATTGATTTTTGTTGAGCTTATCTCTGATTTTCTGAGTTTGGATGAAGGATAAGTTCATGAGGACTCGTTCGTTGACGAGCACATATTTCTCATCTCTACTGTTGACCCATGGTGTGGGAACATCATTGTCTACTTGCAAACTTTGAAGGTTCCTTCTCACCTCTCATGGGATGAGCGTCGACGATTATGTCATGTATCAAAGAATAACCTCATTGTGGATAACACTTTGTACCACCGTGGGGTTTATTCCACTTTACGTCGTTGCTTAACTCTTGAAGAGGCTAAAGTTGTGCTGAATGATTTCCATGGAAGGGTGTGTGTTGGTCATTTATCTGGGCTTTCTAGAGCCCAAAAAATATTGAGAGCAGGGTATTTTTAGCTGTCCATCTTCAAATACTGTGTTGATGTGGTCAAGAGGTTCCACTCTTGCCAAGTGTTTGCACGGATTATGTGCTCTCATCCAGCCCCTTTGCATATGATCATCACCACCGGTCCCTTCACCAAGTGGGGGGTCAATTTTATGGACTGCAACCCAGATTTGGCTGGGGGGCACCATCGTATTATTGTGGTTGTTGACTATTTCATGAAATGGGAAGAAGCTATGCCCATAGTCAAATCCTACATTGAGACAGCCGTGCATTTCATATTCAACCATATTATCACCCAGATTGGCATTCCGAGGGAGTTTGTCACTAACCATGGCAGGCACTTTCACAATAAAATGATGGAAGAGTTGTCTTCGAAGTTAGGGTATAATCGAGAGCTTTCCTCTTCTTACTATCCTCAAGTGAATGGACAGGTTGAAGTAGTGAACAAGTCACTTAAGTCAATTCTCCAACGAACCATCGCACAATGCAAGACCAATTGGCACATCATGTTATATCCTGATTTTTGGGCCTATCAAACCGTGGTTAAGACTGCCACTGGTTTTTCTCCTTATCAACTTGTGCATGGGGTGGAGTTAGTTTTACCGGTTGAGTGTGAAATCCCTTCTTTGAAGCTAGCCATGGAGATTTTACCAGACACTTCCGCATTGGAAGAATGTTTGTTCCACTTGGAATAGATTGATGAGCATCATCAAGATGCTTTAGTGGCTCTTGAGATTAACAAGTGTCGCGTTAAGGTCTGTACGATAAGTTTGTCTGTCATAGGAGGTTTAGTGAAGGTGACTTGGTTCTTTTGTGGGACCAAGCTAAGGAACCCTTGGGGGTAGGAAATTTTAATCCCATGTGGCATGGGCCTTACGTTGTCAAGCATGTATTAGAGAAAGGTGCCTATGAGTTAGTCAATTATGAAGGGATAGCCTTGGCGGAGCCTAGAAATGGGCTCTATCTTAAGAAGTACTATGCATGATTTTCAGCCGAGGCTAACTTGTTGTATGTTATTGTACATTTTCATAGTGTAGTTTTGGTCTACTTGTGGTGATCGAGTTTGTTGACTAGCTTCCGACAGATTTTTTGCTTTATGTAGGATTCGTTGATGGTTCTAGACGCCACACTCAAAACTCAGCTTCGGCTTCTTGGGTGATTTATACTCCTACGAGTCAAGTGTTGTATTCAAGAGGGGTTTGTTTATGGCCTTCATCGAACAATGTTGTAAAGTATAGTGTCGTTATCGAGTTATTGTGTGATTCCATTTCACATGGTGTTCACTCTCTTGAGGCATGTCTTGATTTGCAGTTAGTGGTTTCACAGCTTAATGGCTTGTATCATGTTAGGGATCCAAATTTGTTATGAAGTTTCTTGCGTGTCAGGTTGCTTGAACACCAATTTGAGAACATAACATACATCCATATTATAAGAAATTTTAATCAAGTTGCTGATTCATATGCTAACTATGTGTTAGATTGGCATTTGTTCCACAGACCATAAGCTTTCACAAACACATTTACACATGTAAATAAAATAATAATCGATCATCATAGGTATTTTTCATTAAAATAAATGTCCAAAAAAGTGGTTTCATAATACGTAAGTGTCATAATATATAAAAATGGGGCTTTCGAGCCACCAAAATATACTACACGATCATACAAAAAATATACACCCCAAGCTTCTAAGCCTATGGGGGAGGAGGGTATTGATCATGGTAGTACATTACGGCCCTAGCTAGCCGATGAAATAAATGAACCCATGCCCATGGTACTCCAACCACCTAGCGCTGCATGGCCTTGGGAAAGTCCTCGATTTGCACCATGGGAACCCTATGTGTCAAATGAATGAAGTTTGTGTGAATGATTTGGAGCGTACGCTCCGCATCCACACCCATGAGCTCACCTCCTCTTCCCCTCCATCGATGATGAGGGAATCCATCTGGCCGTCGTGGTCCCACATCTGCATGTACATGACAAAGTATCACTATATGTCATCGCACCAAAAATATGTCTTTTTTATTCCATATATCAAAAAAACACAAAAAAAAAAAATTAACAATTAAAAAAACAAGTTGGAGTCGAGATTCGTTACCTATCTCTCCATATGTAGAACCTAGTGGTATAGGCATGTCTGGGTCTCCACATAAGTTTATCCTTGCATAGGGATAGTCATCTATGGCAATGATCTGTCTACGCCACTAGAGAAAAAATTATGTTGGGTAGGGGTTGGCCACCCACCCCGCTCCTAGTCTCTGCATGACGTTTTCCTAGCGTAGCTGAGCTGGATATCGAACTCCATGTGGGGGAATATCAACTCTAGGGCTTAGCCCCAACACACACTCAAAAAAGAAATCACTCAAGATGCTTCCATAGCTGAATTTCCTCACCCACCCCATCTTGCAGTCCGTAAGTTGTTGTTTCATGTTGCTCAGCAGTGAGGTACTCCAGTCATATATAGTAGGATGCATGCGCTCCACCACATAGAACATCATATTCCTTGAATCCTGGTGGAGAGATTCCAATCCTACTATCCTTGCCAATGCCAACAGTATGGCCTTCAACCCAATATTTTGGATCGAGTTTGTTTGGATTTGACTCCCAACCTTCTCCGTATCTAGGAAACAATACACAACAATGTACTCATCTATAGTGAGCCTGCCTCTTGGCCCATGAGACCGTAGGTTTACCACCTTCCCTATGTGGGACAATCCTATGATAAAGTAAATGTCCTCAACTTCAATGTTGAGGGGCATTCCATCTAACTGAAAAGTCTCCAATTCAGGATCCCAGTAATCCACTAGCAGTTGGAGTAGCTTTGGCTTTTCCCTTAAGCTTCCAAAGCACCAAAACTTGTATAGTCCACATGCCCTTAACGTTTGTTGAGCCATGAGATCATCTTGCACAGCCTCTTCAACATCACCATGTTCACACTCCCCCCACCCTAGCACCATCCTGCACAAACATTGCCTAGATTCATGAGATTTTAGCTATGCATTTATGATTTACGGCCCTGTATGTGACTATTTTTTAAACAACTGCATATTTATGTGGGTGTCATGGCATTTTCTACATATACCCAGCCCTATACGTGGAAAAAGACCCAATTTCCACGTGGGCTGAAATGCATTATTTGGGATGTCCCAAATCAAAAAATTGACCACCAAATTCAAAAATAAAAACATGTAAATGGAGTAGGGAATGATAAGTTACCTAGAACAAACAGGGAATGATTTCACCAGAGGATGCTCTCGGAATCATCTTCTGAAGTTCTGAGTACAAAATCACTATGGTGGGTAAATATTTTCATATGGTATGAAAATTTGTATTCTTTCGCTATTTTATAGAAAAAATTTTGAAATTTTTACCTTCTTTCTATTGTTTTGACCTATTCTTGACCATTTTTGGACTGTTTGTACTAATATGGTGTTGTAGGGGCCCATTTTGAGCGTATTTTGACCGAGTCTTTGATCTGTTCGTGCGTATTATAGATATAATGTCTGAACTGGAATATGGGTTAGGATTTCACATCTACCTGCATTTTGCATGACCTTAAGACTATTTCATTTTAGCCTTGGGTATGAACCCATTCCATGATATCACATAACCTTCATGCTGCTATTAGAAGTGGTATTCTATCAATGGTAGAGCTTTCCTATACATGGGTGTTCTAGTTAGATCCTATTTTGCATTTGGTTCCCGTGCTGAGATATCTCCTTTAGGATTGTGGGAGTCCCTTTTTAGTCTCGCCATGTCCTTGAGCAAGAGCTTCATACTCCTCTTGAACTTTATGTTGGATTTTCCCCATAGGGACTCCCTTGTATATATCAAATTGTCATTGCATTTCATGAGTTCTCCTTGCCTTCTTGAGCTATATGCCAGATCCCTAAATTTCAATTATTAGCCATATAGCCCAAGCTTATCTCATGTCTAGCCAAGCAGAGCCTTTTTATATATCATTTGTAGCTTGATCACCCCTTTACCGGGAGGATACCTTCCCTCGAGTGCCGTTATCCTGCACATGTTTCCTTGCCTTGAGCATAGGTATGTTCCACTGCTTGGAACTAGATTGCATGTTCCTGACACTCATCTCCTCCTAGCTACGTACTATAAAGCACTTTTATTCTTTTTCAATCTTTTCAAAATATCTAAAAAAGTCCAAAAAAATTTAAAAAACCTAAAAATCTGGACGAGAAAATATGTTATATTTGGCAGCAGTCGAGTCATGTCTCCTTCGAATAGAGCACTATATATCACATCCATTGGTTGAGTTATTAGTTTGAATTTAGGAGTTGTACTCATTACTCTGAGTTTATCTCCACCTACTGGTTACACTTCCAGTTTCCATGAAGCCTCTGTTGATGCCTCTTGTGTCACAGAGATGTCCCAGTTTGCATATCGAGTCCATGCTTCCTATCTTCAGTCACCATTTTCCTTATGCTCTTGTTCGAAGGAAGTTCAAGCTTGAGTCCATCATTCCTTAGTTATCTTGACTTTGCATGTCGTCCATTCCCGGTACTGTTACCAGTTCGTGCACATCTTGTTCATTGAGTTCTTCCACATTTTACAACATTGTTGAGTACCTCATGTTGGTTGATGGGGGGTTCCTTAATTCCCTCTGAAATAGGATTCTAGATTCATTTGAGTGCCTTGAGACTTACAGTCATCAGTGGTAGGTTCTCTCACCATCGATAGTTTTAGGAATACATCAATGTCCCTTGATTGACGGATTGTTTCAAATGTTTGACCTCAACACATATATTCACACTTTTCAGATTGCACTCTGTACCTTGATTCCCATTTTCATTATCGGTGGGTTATCTTGCATCTGTTAACGATATACATCAATGACCGGTAATCATACAATGGACTACTATGTTCAACCTCGACACATATATTCACATAGTAGGTCATGTACTCATAGTGGTTTGTGTAGAAGACCTTTTAGCTTGGTGGCATTCCATATATGCTACCTCCTTGATCGTGCCAGTATTCATGAGAGTTTAGATCTCGTGATCATGATTCTAGTATTTCCAGTGTATATCAGATATCTTCATCCATTATGGAGATCTTGATCCATTGTGTATTGTACGTGGCGATGACCACACATGACACTTTGTATACCATGCCTATTCATGGCCATTGTACTCTTATGTATCCAGGACTACTACATGTATTTGCAGTCACATGCAGAGATTTATTATTGTATCATACTAATGAGTGGCTGGTTCTTCCACATGGGTATTCATTACTCCACTTCTGGGATGGATTTTATAATGTATTTCATCCATCATGTTACCCCTCTAACCTCACACATTAGGGGGCATCTGTTATAGCTGATTTTACCACACCAAGTAGATCACACATTTATGGCCTTCCCTGTCCTGCTACAGACTCCTTAGACCCCATGGACTTGTATTATACTTTGATGTTCCAAGATCATCCATAAAAAAAACATGTTTATTCATGTACAAGGATTTTAAATCTATACTCGCATGTACACGCGACTTTTAACCTCCAACCCACGTACACCGAGATGTGTGCATAAGTCCAAATACTTTTGGAGTTTTCCTCATATGAGCCTAAATAACTTGACTCTTCGCCTTTCATATGCCTTGAGAACGCTCGGATTCGACCCTCCATTACCTCTTTGGAGTGGTATATAATAAACCCCTTGGATGCATTGAAGGAGGAGAAATTGAAGAGCAAGAAAACTATAGTCCATTGTTTCCTCATCTTTTCTTATACTTGAGTCAGCATCCCTTTGTCCCTTGGAGCACATAGTGTTCTTCCCAAGGTTTCCTTTGCTTTCTGAGCTTGCTATCGAGAGATGGAGGATTGAAGTGGTGGAGTCCCAGGTGGAGGACTCGATTTCTATGGTTCGCATAAGTGCCGACATAATTTGTCACTATTGTATCTTTGATTTATTAATAGAAACATCTTTTCCTATCCAATTCACGTGCATTTTAAATATGAATATTGAATCCATGGATGTATTTAATTGCTTACATGGTTAATTATATATTCTAGGAAATCTCTAACACATCTATATATATATATATATATATCATTCTTTCATTTTTTGTTGTTGTTGAGAGCAAATTGTGATTGCAATTGCATTGGAAAAGATCAACGGGGATCTACTTAAACCATCCGAAATAAGGTATGGTTCGATATCCCTTAGTGTTAGATTTGCTTACTATTCTTGCATATTGGGAAATATTGATTTTTGGTGTCATGCTGTCTATTGTGGTACCCCCAAGCCATAGGAATTTTCTCTCCACAACACTTACCCTATTTGGAAAGGCCTGAATATGGAGCTAGTGAGATACTGGACAAGCTAATCTCACTTTTACAACTTGCAGAACCTTTTCATTTTCCTCTGATTTTTTATAAAACTTCATGAACTTATGATTACTGTCTCATAACCTTATAACAGAACCTTAATTAGTCTATACAAGCATCTGGTTGTGGATATGAGAACAGTGCTTCCTAGTTTCACGATTAGGTGACCCAAAAGCATGGGAGTAGGTTTCCACGAAGCAGACTCCAAAAATTCAATGATCCATGATATAAATGTGTTAGAGAAGGAACTCTACCAATCCTATTCTATCCTTTATTTATTTCCTCTTCAATGATCATCTGATGGAAATAAATCTCTCAGTGAAGAAATTTGCAGTCATGTCATACTATGGGGATGACTATGATGAGCAGTATGAAGAATACCGCAAAAGATATGAAGAAGAAGAAATCCTCTATGTTGATGGAGGCCTACCAAAACATGAATATGGTAAATACTATTGGAAATCATATGGGGAATATATCAGATATGATTCTCCAATGGGTAAGAAAAACTTGATAGAGATTTTTGAAGCATGTGAGAACATGTCTCACTACTACGAGAACTATCTAGCTTTGGGTAGGAATATTGGTGCAAACCTTTCTTTTGAATATTATATTTATTTCAAGCATGGATTATATCCCAAGAATGATTATGAGCATTCTTTAAAGAGTATAAATCCATCCAGAGAGGAACCAAGTTGTTCCACCTATCTGAGAAAAGAAGAAGAAGAAGGAACCAAAGGTGAAGATTCCCCCAAGCCATCTGCATGTTCAAGATTTAAGAGTTTGTTTGGTTTTTCTTCAAACAAAGCTTCTAAATATTGTGACATGAGTACCACTAAAGATGAAAAAGTCTCAAGTTTCTCAGAGGAGAATAGAAATGAGGTAGAGGCATATATCTAGGAGGTGAAGTGCAAATCACCACAAGGTGGTTGCATAAGAGAAGAAGTTGAAGAGGAATGCACTTCAAGTTTCTTGGTGGGTGATCTCTGGATCAATGCTCAAGGTTTTGGCTCATGTATGGGTGGTGAGACATATTTTGGATCAGATACAAAAGAGGTACACAAATCATATTTACAGTCGCCTCCTAAGCCACAGAATGAAGAAGAAAACAAGGCCACGCTACTCAGGTGTAAACCAAAAAATTTGGTGGAGGAGCAGGCCACCAAAGTATCTATACAGAAAGAGGATAAGGTGAATAACATGAATGATGAAGGTTATGATTTTTTAAGAATCCATGTTCTCCGACAACCATATGATCCTTGGGAGGATAAAAAAATTTCACTTGCATCTGAGGACTGTAAGATGAAGGACAATTGTGAGGGAGATGAAATTACTCTTAGTTTTTATGTTGGTGATCACAAAACCATTACAAAGGATGATGATGTTTTCAATGGTGATGAGGGATATTTTGTATCAGATATGAAAGAAGAACAAATATCATATCTAAATACATCATCTGAACTTCCCAATGAAGTGGAATAGAAGCCCCCACTAGCCGGGTGTGAACTAGGAAAATTGAAGGAGAAAAATCTAATGCAAAGGGATGGAAACAATTCAGAACGTTGGACTCTCTTACAGTATGATGAAGCTGAAATTCCAAGGAATGATATGATTTATGATTTTTGTACATATCACATGTCATTCCAGCCTTCAGAGATACCCTCCACTTCGCACCATGGAAGTGATTTTGCAGAAAATTCAAAGGTTGACTTGCATGATGAGAATGAGTTTTGTGTTGTGGATCCATTCCACAAGAAAATTAGTATTATAGGTTAGTTTTTAGATGAAGAAACCTTGGTGGAGTATCTTCTTTGTGAGCCACATCATCTAAGTGGACCACTTAAGGAGGACAGAGAAAAGATTATGGAATCCATGAACACCCTTGCTGACATCAATGCATTAGTGGCAAGATGTTGTTGGAAAGCTTATGGAGGAGAGATGGAAGGAGAAGACTTTCTAGAGGATTTCATAGCCCTTACAGAAGGGATTTCCAATATGAAGGAGATCTATGTGAACTTACTGTCTGACAGAGATCATATCTTCATGGTGGCTGAGATGTACCATAGTGCACTCAAGAAGGAGGAAGGAAAATTTGACAGGATCACTCATGAGTTGGAGATCACCAGTAACTCATTGAAGAGCACACAAAGATCCCTTCAAGAGTCAAATTTGCATAACTATCAACTTCAAATGAGTTGATAATTTCACACCTTTCATGTTTCATGAAAGGAAATGTTTTGGGCATAGTGGAGGAATTTCCGGTGGAGGATGGGCATGAGAAAAGTTCATATATGCAAGTATTGGTGAAGGAATATACCATAGAATATATTGATCAGTCACTTTTCTCATTGCATAAGTACCCACAGGAGGATATACCATTCATATATGCAATAACATACAGTTATTTTTTCAAATATTGGATAAGTGAGTACATAGTGGAAATTGAGGCCCAAGGTTGCACAAGCCTAGCTTGTGAATGTAAAGAAGGTCTCTTGAGGCATGCTATGGAAGAAGGACCCCACGAGATTCCTATGTGGAAAGGAACTTTCTCCTTAGAATATATGGCTGATTACATCCCATGCAAATCAGAAAATCAAAGTGCTTATCCTTGTATTGATTGGGTGGATAGAGACATCATTGGAATAAATACTGTGGAAGCTAAAGAGTTTAATTTCTGCAATAAATTTTTTGTTGTGAATGGAATAGTCCTGACATGTGGGCAGCCACAAATATTTAATTTACATCCTTTGGATACCTTCCATACACATGCACATGAGGTGCATTCTAAATTTTTTGTGCTTGAGGAATTTTGGGATGCAGATGATAAGTTCCAAGCACAGAGACATTGCCCGAGAAAGGATGATTTTTCTCATAGAAGGAATCCTACTTTCACTGAAGAGTCGGAAGAAATCCCTTGTGTTGGACTATCCCATGATAGGTTTCATGCATCCACACCTTTGGTGGAAACATTTTGCGGAGATTTGTTTCACTATAATTTATTTCACATACCTATGGCAGCCAAAACACATGAGGATGATAACTGGGTGAAGGGTTTCTTTATTTTGATGCCAAGTAAGGAGTAGGAGGCTCCCACACTCATCCATGGGGATTTGTTGAGGGAACCACCCCCTTCTCATACACAGAAATTGAAACCCTGTGCTATCTTTGATTCCTCCTTTCATGGTGGTATTTGCATGACGAGTGACAGAGAGTTGAGCCATTGGGATTGTGCACATGGGAAATCAATAAAATTCCCATATGGATCTGATAGTTGGAGGATTTTTTCATCTATGGAAGGAATGGGTAGTTACTTGTTGGATTCATTCACCTTGGAGGGTGTACCTCTTGCTTACACCATGGAATTTTCAGCAGACACATTCGACATCTTTTGTGAGCAACATGGGCATCTATGGTTGTTGGAGGATGCCCAAAATTTTCTTGGGAAATGGGACTCACACCCATGTCATTGCAGAAACATAATTGTGAGATTCAATGTTGATGTGCATCAAGCACATAAGAAAATTTATGTTGGGTGGGAAAATTGCACATATTTCCAATTTTGCATTGAGAATTTCCAATTTTCAGTGCAGTGGTATGATTCCCACATCATGAATATCATTTCCTGTGATGATAAATTTTTATGGTGGATACTAATTTTTGGATACTTGTAGTTGAGGAAATGGGATCCAGACATAATTTTGTCTGATAAGTGGTGTTGGAAGGAATTCTCACTGAAGGGAGTGCAATGCAAGAAATAGGACCCTGGCATTGTTTGTTTTTTGAGAAACTCTACATGTTGGCTTGATGAAGCAAGTAAACTTTTTTTTTTGCACATGAGTTCATGCTCCAATTCTCCTACATGGTGGTCAAATTTGCTGCACTCTGGAGTGCTTTTGCTAGAGGACAAGATGATTTGGGAGGGGAGGAATCACGTCCCCATAATTTTGGACATAAAAGTGTTGACCATGGCCAACACATTTGGGGGTCAAATATGCATTAATTACCTCACCTAGGCAATTTTGTCCAAATATTATTTATGAGGCATTAATTATTTATCCTAGGAGAATGTTTCTATATTAACATTATTGAGGCATGTATTTAATATTTATTTCCATTCATTAATTATGGTGTAAATAACATGTGGAATTGAGCTTGCCATGTCAGGCACAAGTGGCAAGCCAACTTGCCAAGGGAGGAGATTAAGAAAGTGGAAACTCTATGACAAAAGAAGTCAAAGAGAAAAGGGAAAGTGCCCAAAAGCTATGACAAAAGCTGTCATAATAAAAGTAGGAATTTTTTAGCAAAGGAGGGTGCAATTTCCTTTTTGAGACTCAAACTCAAAAAAAGGGAAGTCAGAAAATATATCATAGGGAAAAGAAGGAAAGGCAGAAAAAGCTGTAATTGACAAAAGTAGCAACTATGGCCCTAAGGAGGGCATAGTTTCCAAGTTTGATGAATGACATGGATAGGGAAACATCTCCACATGGTCCTACATTCCAATTTTCTCAAGGAGGGCACATATGTGGCTAGGGTTAGGGATTCTAGGTGGTTGACTTGCTCTCACAGGTCACCATTGGGCTCTACTTGCTAAACAGGTCACCCAGAGTTCTATTAAAGAACAATTCAAGATCATTCACATAGTTTGGTTAATGTATGTTTTGTAATTGATTGAAGCTTAAGCTTCATTTTTGAGTGGTGAACCTCAGTATCTTGGGTGATGTGCCCCAAGTCCATTGTCCCCCTTCTCCCCTCTTCTTCCCACTTCTATTGCAGGTATTACTGAATCTAAGGAGTAGATTTCATATATTCAAGGAGGGTTTTTGTAGGATTTTATGTCTCTTTCATTCCATTATCAGATCATCTTGGAGAGCGTTGAAGCCTCCTATCAGTGACATCCCTTCCACTTTTCTCCTTCTCTATGTTATGTGATCTTCTAGCAATTTTGGAGCTATGTAATGGATATTTAGACATATATATGATCTGATGTGTATAATGATGTCTAATGTATTTTTCACTATTATATTCAAACCACCTTCAGGTCATTCCTAAATTTTGTGAGATTCATAGATCGAAATTCTTGAGTTTCCTAGCTCCGGATTCATAATTTTGGAGTTGTGCTATGAGAGGTGACCTATGTGAATATTCTAAGATTTATTTAGACCCTTATGGTCCTGATATTTTATTATTTAAAGTATCTAAAAGTTTCATAACATTCTGATTCTAAATGGTTGAGATTTACCCATTTTAAGTCAACCTAGTCCAGATTTCCATTGGAAAATGACTAGTTTTGTTGTAAGTTCCATATTTCGACTTGTATGACTCCAAAACTCCATTATTTTTCATATAAGTCATTAACATACATATATAAGTCCCCCAAGTCCAAAATAGAGAATCTGAAACACCCTTATCCTATTTGGAAAGGCCTGAATATGAAGCTAATGAGCTTCTCGACGATCTAGTCTCACCTTTACAACTTGCAGAACCTTTTCCTTTGGCTCTAATCTGTTATAAAACTTCATAAAAATATGATTATTGTATCATAACCTTATAATAGAACCTTATTCAATCTATACAAGCCTCTAGTTGTGGATATGAGAACAGTGCTTCCTAGTTTCATGGTCAGGTGACCCAAAAGCATGGGAGTAGGTTTTCACAGAGCGGAATCTGAAACCTGAATGGTCCCTGATATAAATTCATTAGGAAAGGAACTCTATCAGTCATATTATGTCCTATATTTATTTCCTCTTCCTGCTTCCCTGTGCCCAAAAGTATCAGTCATTTTCCCTTATCTACTTAGCTTCCAAAAGTTGACTGGTTGTTTGTAAGTTTTATTTCAAAACATTAAGCTAATTTGCAGAAAGTTAATATTCTGATATGTATATCAGATCATGGATATTACATCACCGTATCCCTGATGCTCCAGTTTAAACCTATAGAAAACTCTTTTTGAAGATACATGTGGGTCACAAGTCTACAACTTGTATATACGCAACTTGCACTACTATCACCCACGTACATTGGATTTTATGCTCAAAAATAATAATAAAATATTTGGATTTTCCCCCAAAAGTAACGAATGACTTGATCCTTGGCCTTCCATACACTCGGAAACACTCTAATTTGAACCTTCATTTCCTATTGAGGGGTTATATATTGAGTTATTGTGAAGCATTGGAGGAGGATAATTTCGCAATCGACCATCGTGAGATTCCTTCATGAAATATGGATGTCATGTGACATCATCAAGATATCAGTTGTTTTTTATTATAGTTTCTCATCTTACAATAAAAATACATGATATGATGCATGGTCAACATATTAATCAAATAATAGATATTTTCATATATTTCCCTAGTTTGAGCACACTGTTACAACTTCGAAATAAGCCCCAATACTCTAGATTCGCAGCAATCTGGGCATGTGTTCTTATCTTAACAGTGAAATTCAATAAGAAGCTATAGTTATTGCCTCCTATTAATTGAAAATTTTGTATTGCAACATTCATATTAAGCACCCCATTTAACAAACCTATAACCTCTTAATGGATCATACAACATTTATTCTAAAGTGCTTTATTTATTTATTTATTTTTCCTTTATGGAATTTTAGAACATTATACTTACCTTCTTCAACCAACATCCTACAAGCACTCATGGGTTTATTACTTATCTAAGTCTAATGTTACCATAAATTTTCCAAAATTTTATTTTAAAACATAATTGATGAGATCTAACTCTTTAGCCTTGCATTATTACTGACTAGCTAATAAAAACTAGATTTTCTAGTAGATATTCAAAGAATTCTTCTATCTTAAGTTTCAAGGAATTCCTACTTTTGATACGTTACATTATGTTTTCATCATGGCGACTCATTTTAATGGCTAATATATCATCCATTTTAAAATCACACTTATTTTCTCGTATTGTTAAGGATTCAACATCAATTTAAATTCCTACTATTTATTTCCAACATGAATAATACAAATACCATTTACTATTCAACATAGTTTAATAGTTTAAGTTCCATATTTTGATCAAATTTTGTTTCCCTATGGATAAGTTTAGGTATATTTCTTTTTTAATTCATAATTTTATTATTTTCATTAATTTAGTTTTAGTCATTTAGTCGTTCATGAACAATCCATATAGTGCGCATAACCTATAAATAAGATAATAATTTTCCCAAAAAACAATTATGGTTCATATCCAAATACCCCTAGTTATTACTATTCAATTATGAATAAATGAATATGTCACTTTATTTTAAGATGCATTCTTATTGTTTGTTCATGAACTTTCCAATTTAAAATTCAATCAATTAGAAAACTGAAAACATACATTTTATAATAAAATTTTACCAGCAAATATGCATTTTAAACCACAATCTACGAAGCACTCAGAAGGACCAAATTTTCTTAGGTGTATATATTTTTTATTATAGTGTAAAAAAATTAAGACAGCAAAAATTTCACCTCAAGAAATTTGATCCCTATATATTTTTTGTTGTTGTGTACAATACACTATATTCATGAAAACATCTCTCCCATACTGAGTTAGAGAGCACATTGCTACTCTTAGTGCAATAATTATTTAATTTAAATCTTATTAGAATTCTCATCCTATTGATGATATCTAAGACATTCCCATTAATCACAACTTACAAGAGGATTAAATTGTTTTTTTCCCTGTAGAAAAAGTCTTTATATTTCAAAAGAACAAATATACATAGATACAGTCCTGGTGGACTTGCATTGCTGCTTGGGCCGCTCATAAACAACCGTTTTTTCAACATCTTTTACCTTAACTCTCATCTGAACACAAAAAGAATCAACCACTATTGGTCCTATGCCAATACTGGATTATGATTCTTGACTTTTATCTTGTCTATCATTTCAAGTCTGTCAGAATCTCCATAGCATAAACATTTTCAAAAAAAGTACTATAAACAGTGCGTGCATACATTTTCAAAAAAAGTACTATAAACAGTGCGCGCATTCATTTTCAATACCAAACCCATTCAAAACTACTAGTTATCATCACATACTCTATAAAAGATTACGATTTGATTCAAAGGCTAGAAATGAAACTCCGTCATCTCCCTTTCGACACCATCCATAGATTCGTAGATGGATAGGGATCTTACTTCAAGCTACAATGCTTGCTTGGATAAGGAATCTGCTTATGCATTCAACTCTCTATAGATGTGTGTAAAAGACGTCCATTTGAAAACAAACATAGAGTCCTGAATGTCCTATAAGAGAAACGTCAGACCTACAACATCCACTTTTAACTTTCCCTTTGCACATTCAATTACAGTATTCGAGTCCCCCAATACCCAAAGGTTCCTGATATTATGAATGGACGCATCATATAAGAATGTCCACAGAGCAACAAATTACGCCTTAACATTAGAGCCCAAGTCGTCTTTGGATTGAATTTACTCGAGACTAGTCTACATACTTCCCTTAAATCTTCACAAAAAAACAAAAATATGATTAACTAACTCTACTTTTGTCTTGCAAAGAGAGCACTTGGTAATGTCGAGCCATCCTCTTTCTATCATGTTATTCCACATAAGGAGCTTATTCTTCAGAGTTAGCCATAAAACAATTTTTGGTTTTAAAGGAATACACATCTTCCAAACATGTGCCTATCACCAAGCCTTTTCACTGGAAAATTCAGATTCCATATGCACTAGTAGGCTCCTATATACACTGGGATAATCCATATGTATTAGGAGGCTCCTATATGCACTAGGAGAATCCTATAGGAGGATGTATGAGCTATAGTATTCTTGGACCAAGCTAAGGAATCGAGAACATCATCATCCAATTTAATGAAATTTGAAAAAAAAACTTAATGTGTCCTTCCCATTCCACAATTAATACATTATGGAGCCCCAACTCTTCTGCTAATAACCATATGCACTCCTCCACAACAAGGGGAGATTGAGACTTAATATCTTATACAATTTACTTGCCTCGCTCATAAATAACTAAGACAATATTGACAAAAAGATGGAAATTGTCTCCATCATCAATCTAGAGGATTAACATGGTTGTTAACACCTATTATAAATTTAAGTGTCAATATATACATATCGATATTATTTTATACATATCTGACTATTTATCTAATAATATTGAAATTAACAATTTAATCTTTAGTAAATCAATTCACTCCTTTTAAATGAAATTACTTTAGTTATAATGTGTTATATTCACTTTTATTGATTTGGTTTATTTAAAAAATATTCAAAATTTAAGAACATCTATGTAGCACTATACACGTGTATCATTATGTCACCGCTATGAAAACATAACTTGTTCAATGTGTGATAGTATTTAGTTTACAGTTACTTCTAACATAACTTGTTCAATTTGTGATAGTATTTAGTTTACATTTACGTTTAATATCTTATAAATAAAGTGAATTCAAATGTTTGTAAATTTAGTTGGAGAACTTAAATGATTGATTCTTTCATATGTTGGAAGAACATATTTCATATTACGATATATATATATAGTTATTGTTATTGTTATTTTTTAATGATTGATTCTTTCATATATTGGAAGAACATATTTCATATTACGAAATATATATTTATATATATTGGTTATTTTTTAAAAGTTTAAAAACATATAAATTTTTAAATGAGTAAATAATGATTTTTTGGTGCTGGAATTCTAAATAAAATTTAAGTCGTCGACTCCGTAGATTGTGATGCTACATTGTGCTTGCAAAATTTAGGAGCCTACATGTTATCCTCCCCACCCAAGTTCTACTCTTGTAAGTGACATGATGCTCTTGTGGAGCCTTTTGTAATAAATGTGTGAATGATGAGCTGGCCATACCTTGATTCAGTTTGAATATCAAGTGTTGGGATTTTCCATGGAGTAGCCCTCTAACAAATGGTGAACCACATTTAAAAATTTTAGGAGCCTCGGCATCTACACTTAACAAGAAAAATATATCAAATCACATTTGGTAAATATTCAAAATGACAAATAAGATTTTTTTTAAATATTCAAAACAGCAAATAAGATTTTTTTTTTATGGAACATGGTATCCACTAAATGGATAGATTATCTTTGCCACTCACCATCCTCATTCTTAGTTTAAAGGAAAAGGACGAAACCTCTAAAGATGAATCTACTAAGCTATAAAACAGAACAACATTGCATCCAATCCTCTCTTTAATTTCTTTAGTAATTTCAAGATTTTTGTTTTTATGAAAAGCATTCGAACTATCCTGCAATCTAAGGATACATGTAAAAGGATAATCATCTACAATGTCTTGGCTCTACCTTCTTCTTCTTAAATAAGGAGCATGGGAGAGTTGGTTTAATCTTGCATTGGGGTTATGTTAAGTGTTATTGAAAGATGGATTATGAAGTATTTAGTTGAGATGATGGACAAAATGTAGGAAGTCAGACAATTACTAGTATATTTAACTGACCAATTGTTCATCCTGATAATCTTTTTGTTTTTTGACATACACTTTTTTGGGTCATTATCTCGACCCTCTTGCATGAAGAGAGTATAAAAATGAAGTCTTACAAATTTACTCAAACTAAGTTTCCTTTTGGCAAGATATCTCATTATTTCATTGTTAATGTTATCATCAATTTTATGTATAGCCATTATAATTATAATTTATTATTTATGATTATTT
Organism: Pseudotsuga menziesii; assembly: GCA_001517045.1. NCBI lineage: Eukaryota > Viridiplantae > Streptophyta > Pinopsida > Pinales > Pinaceae > Pseudotsuga > Pseudotsuga menziesii. The sequence continues at coordinate 79,842 of LPNX010341449.1, forward strand.
CCTTTAAGACCATTTATTTATTTTTATGGTCAAGTATAGTAATAATACAAACTAATAAACTATTAAACTAAAGAGATTATAGCGAAAAATTTGCCCCATTCTAGTATGCTTGAGTTTGCATCTCTTTGTCCCTGGGGAAGCCATTAGTGCTCTTTCCCAAGATGCCCTTGTCTTTGTAAGCTTGCCATTGCATGGAGGATTGAAGTGGTGGAGGCCCAGGTGGAGGGACTCAGTTTCTTAGTTCCGACAAGGTGTCGACAGAGGTTTTCATTTGTATCTTTATTTACATTAATAAAAATATCAATTTCTCATCCAATTTCATGTGTAATTATGAATATTTGTATCCATGAATGTAATTACTTTGTATACATGTTTAAATTGAATATGCTAGATTAGACACTAACACATTATATATCATTCTTGTATATCTCTTTGTTGTTGAGGACGAAGTGTACAGACAAGTTTTGATTGAGAGCTCAACAAGGATATTCTTTGAATGTCTGGTTGAGGTACGGTTCTTATTGCTTAGTGTTTAGTTTCTTTTAAGTATCTGACATGCTAGAGAATGGATTGGCTTTTAGTGTTATATTGTCTGTTGTGGTACACCCCAAACCGTAGAAAGTTTTTCTCTGTAACAACCTTAATCTTCTTATTATCTAAAATGCCATAGCTTTTCCCATTAGTACTCAAGGTACATACTTTAAGGATAACATGTTCATTGTTCAATTACAAATGATGATGCACATGTGATAGGTTACAAGTTGATTTCAGATAGTAAATGAAGAAAGTCCTTAGTCATCATTCAACGAAGTTAATGTTGCATGTGCGTTATGTGGAAAATTTGGTTTGCGGCTTCCCTCGTCACTACTCTCCATTCACCTGTAATATCCTATTATGCATTTTGCAAAGTCCTTTATGTATTTTTTAATAGAGTATGTTTCATTTCTCCCATGCCCTTATTTTCATATCGAGCCTAAATATTCTTATACCTCATCATTCTCTTTGCTTCAGAATCACGATTTACCCATTATCAAAATGCATGTTTTTATACCTCAAATTATTGATTACACAAGACCCCCTCTCCCACCATCATGCCACTTAAACATGGGACCCTGTTTAAACAAGATGGAATAGGAGTAAGCTAAACTCTAGACCATTTGCATCTAAAGTCCGGCGAGTTTTCTAACCAAAATCCAGTGGAAATTTTTTAAAGGGTAGTTTTCAATGATTGGAATTGCATTATTTAAGTGCCCCAAGGGTAATCAAAGGTCCTGAGTCTATTTCTGCAATAAAAATTGTAGTTTTAAGACTGAAAATCTCATTTTGAATAACAAATCACATTGTCGGATTCCGGCCAAACTTACCTGAAAAGGTGCAAATGGTCTAGAGATTAGCCAACTTCGATGGAATAT
>LPNX010341449.1:81322-98365 GCA_001517045.1 Pseudotsuga menziesii
TTATTGTAAATAAATATTTCATCCATGTAGTATATATCATTTACCAAAAAGTTGGTTTCTTCATGGAACCCAAATTGCTTACTATTATACAAATCCAACAACTATGCTACATATTACCAAGTCAAAGTCCAAGTTTGCAAGACATACTCTGAACCCATACTTCACATTCCATATGAGCCCACTAGAGATAACCATGCACTAAGCACCACCATACATTGGAAAGTAACTTGGTTATACACACTCAAGTCTCTATGCAAAACAAAATAAAACATTGTGATTTCTTTGGTATTGCAAGGGCACTTTCCAGGTTTAGGAATCCAGATCCATATTGAGAACCAATGAATGCATATGACAACATCTTTATACTGGACCAAATTGTCCAAAAATCATTGTTCGTATGCTCAATGCATTATGTTGCATGTTTTTCCCAAGTCATCCTTGTGTCCTCAAAAATTAACATAGTACTTGCAGAATTTTGGACATTGAATTACATTTGTCTTGCCCTTTCGACCTACAGGGTAGATATTCTCCTATAAAGTTGGAAATCTGCTTAATTCTCTTAGAATTAGAGAATCATAGCAACCAGCAAAGCACAAAGGCTTGCACACACAGGAGGAGGATCACGTACTCAACTCAATTGTATTACTAAATATAAATTACATATATAGGTAAAACACCAACCAAACTAGATCCACAAATAATAGATCATATCCTATCACTAAGGAACTGACAAACCACTAAATCTATATTTAACAAATAACCATGAATGCATTTCTAAATTATCTCTAACAGCCTCCCTTAATGGAGAAATGGATTCTTTACAACATCAAGTTTCTTTCTAAGATCCTCAAAATTAATTCTTCCAACTGGTTTGGTGAAAATATCAACACCATTTTCACTTGTATTACAATAAGTCAATTCAATCTCTTTTGACTCAATATTTTCTCTCACAAAGTGATGTTGCAGCTCAATATGTTTGGATCTAGCATGATAGACTGGATTATGTGCCAACTTGATTAAACTTTGATTATCACACTGAATTCTGGTAGCTTGTTCTTGTTTTGTACCAACATTCAAGAATGCGCCTCAACCAAATGGCTTCCCAAGTTGTTAGAGCAATAATCCACCTTAGTACCATGGTCATACACCTAGGATACATTTTCATTTGTCTTGTAATTATTTCATATGGTCCAACTTAGGTTATAATGATCAATCTTGGTCTATTAGGTGATTCTAGCTCATTTACTCATAGTTGAGGAGCTCCACTTTTATCATTCTGACAGTTGAGGCACTCTAGTTTGATCATCCTATCAACCCAAGCGTCGTTATTGATGATAGTCTTCCTTGGAGCGCTCCCCATCCCTTAAATCAAGGAACTTTTTTTACTATGAGTGCTAGTGCATGTATTTGGTGATTTTTGGCCTTCCTTGGGCATTTATTGCCTCCTAGAGCCTCTCCCACTCACACATGTGCTCACCCATCCATATCCTGCCTTCATTTATGATCCAACATGCTTCATCCATGTTCACACTAGCATTTGTGACTATTTGGGATGGTTTGGAAGCTGATTGGTCCACCTAGGGGGTTTTGGGGTCAAATCCTAGCCTAACACATGTATGCATCCAAATGGCCTCCATAGGCTAACGATTTTCTCTCAATGTATTACATGTATGTACCACACATATGTACATGTTGTATACTAATAGAAACATCAGTTATTGGCACCATCTATGTGTGTTCTTTTTCTCTCTTTTACTGCTTTCTTGTATATTTTGTGAATAACTTAGATTGTGAAGATTGCCTTAGCTCCTAGATCTCACTGTGAAGCAATTCTCACATGATATCAGAGCTTTGTGGAGCTGCAAATAAAAACTAGAGTGTTTGAGTTGTTGTTTAGGGAATTTTTCAGAAAATTTGAGTGTTTTGATTGCAGGTACAACAATGTTTCTGTCACTCAGTGCGCAAGCAGAATGGAGCAGACTCATGTATTGCTGACCCCATTCAACTATTTTGAATGGAAGGACTAAATGGTGATCCAACTGAGGTCGAAAGACTTGTACAAAGTCACCATGGGGACTGAGACCGAGCCCAACTCTATTGTGGATAAATCGAAGTACTTCAACAGACTTAATGAGGAATTTATAATGCTTTGTCTCAGCATTTCGAGAGGCCTTCTCTTCCATGTAGACATTATTGGCACACCCAATGAAGTTTGGCTCAAGCTCGAGTCACTATTTGGGAAGACTGATGAGATGAGATGCCACCAGCTCAAAAATTAGTTGATCTCACTAAGTCCATCTCACTATGAGACTATCCAAGAATTATTCACCAAGTTCAAAGCATTGGTGCTTCATCTGAAACAATGTGGCATATATAATAAACAAGATCAGATGGTCTTGTTTATCCTTTCTAAGCTAGGACCTGAGTATTTTGTGTTTGTTTCAACATTCCACTCAAGCAAGCTCATAGCTAGAAATTGGAGGATGCTTATGTTAACAGACTTCATGGATTCACTAACTTAGGAGAAATATAATTTAGTGCAAATGGGTACCATCAAATCCACCAAGGATATTGCAATATTGATGTTCCATATTTTGTAAGAAGAGGGGAGCGCAAGCTCTCTTTGGAGAAAGAAAATGGTAAGCGCATGCATACTTTGGGTGCAAGGGAGAAACACATTTCTCATACCTTTGTTTCATATGTATTTGTTTCTAATTTATATTCTGATATATTAGAATCTGAAACCTCCATCCCTTCCTTGGAAGAAACCCCAAATAGTTGACCAAAGTTTCCTCCAAAAACTAGTCATTTTCACTAGTTTTTTATATGTCTTCTGAAAGATATTTCCCACTCCATTCAGATCCTTCCTATTATGATTCTGAAGGTGATATACAGGATTATATGCAAGTTATGACAGTCATAGTCTCATTTCCCCAACCATTTGATTCCCAAAAGACCCGACAACCCTCAAGTTCACTAGTTGGAAAATCTCAAAATTGCCTAATTTACAATACTATGTCACTTGTGTATGTTTCCTTTATGTCTTGCATATCATTCATTGGTTGGACATCCATGGAATTTTCCTTCATGGTACTATTGTTCCACATGTCTAGAAATGATATCACCACCTTTGGTTCGAAGTTCAAGTCTCTAGACCATCAACGTTCGCTCAATTGTCAGTGTGATCTAGTTTCCCACTCTTCTCCCACTACAGACACATTCACTCATGGAGACACTATACCTCTGATATTTTCTTCTATTTATGACATCTATTCTGATATTTCAGATCCTCATGAGATTTTTTACAGATTTATTAAGGTGCTTCATCAAATTGGGAAGAAGATTCATGGTTTAATTCATGATATGGCAGCTACACATGAGGCAGATTTTGTTGAATCTTTTGAAGTTGTTTGGGAAAGAGTTTGCAGAGATCTCTTTTCCATTATTGATTATGCTTCAAGATCAGAGCATTATTGCAAAAAAATACATTCTTATGATGCTCCTCCATTAGAAAATGATTACCATCAAGGGCCCTCTCCACATGTTCTTTGTCTACAACAATTGATGCACTGATGCATGATCTTGGCATCCACACCATCTTCACCAAGTCCATCACCAAGAAGTTGTTCTTCCATCTCATTCAAGTGAAGAAGAGGACCCATTGAAGAATTTTTTGACCGTCTCTGTCATGTCCATTCTTGAGGAAGGGTTTTCCCCATGAGGTTTTTCCTCTTTCCTCATTTTACATGGACAAATAAATTTTTTTTGTAAGAGTGACTTGAGCCTTAGTTTCCAAGGCCTCAATAATCATTTGGTATAATTTGTACAAAGTTAGGATTAAGGGGGGATGTTAGAGAAATAATCCACCTTATTACCATGGTCATACACCTAGGATACATTTTCATTTGTCTTATACTTATGTCATATGGTCCAACTTAGGTTATACTGATCAACGTTGGTCTATTAGGTGATTCTGGCTCATTTACTCATAGTTGAGGTGCTCCACTCTGATCATTCTGACAGTTGAGGCACTCTAGTTTGATCATCCTATCAACCCAAGCGTCGTTATTGATGATAGTCTTCCTTGGAGTGCTCCCCATCCCTTAAATCAAGGAACTTTTTTTACTATGAGTGCTAGTGCATGTATTTGGTGATTTTTGGCCTTCCTTGGGAATTTATTGCTTCCTAGAGCCCCTCCCACTCATACATGTTCTCACCCATTCCTATCCCGCCTTCATTTATGATCCAACATGCTTCATCCATGTTCACACTAGCATTTGTGATTGTTTGGGATGGTATGGAAGCTGATTGGTCAACCTAGGGGTGTTTTCGGGTCAAATCCTAGCCTGATACATGTATGCATCCAAATGGCCTCCATAGGCTAACAATTTTCTCCCAATGTATTATAAGTATGTACCACACATATGTGCATGTTGTACACTAATAGAAACATCGGTTATTAACACCATCTGTGTGTGTTATTTTGCTCTCTTTTTACTATTTTCTTGCATATTTTGTGAATAACTTGGACTGTGAAGATTGCCTTAGCTCCTATATCTCACTGTGAAGAAATTATCACACAATTAGCATTGGTCAATTATTTATATTCAGCTTCTGTGCATGACAAAGAAACAATTGGTTTTTTCTTACTGATCCATGACAGGACTCCTGAACCAATTTGAAAAGCATATCCAGAAGTAGATTTTTTGTCATCGGGATTCCATGCCCAATCAAAATCAGAATAACCTACGAACTAAACATCAAATGCATCAGTATATAAAATACCAAAATTAATTGTTCATTTTAAATATCTTAGGACTTGTTTCGCATCTTTCTAATGTGTTTCACATGGCTTAGCCATGAATTGACTAAGGCCCTCTAACTGGATATGATATGTTTGGCCTTGTAGTAGTGAGATAGTTCAAACTTCCACTAGTTGACGATACAAAGTGCCATCTGCTTCTTTAGATCGATCATTACTATACAATTTCATATTTTGATCTAAAGGAGTTAATATTGATTTGCATTCACTCATTTGAAATCTGTTAAGGATTTCCCTTACATACTTGCTTTGAGTGATCAATGTCTTACCAGAATCTCTCCAAAATGAAATACCTAAACAAAAATGCAAATCACCAAGGTCTTTTATTTCAAATTCCTGAGATATATGAATTTTAATATCTGCAATCAACTGATATGATCCACCTATAATAATGAGATCATCACATATAAAGATATCAAGCAAACATTTCCCTCTTTATCTTTCTTAATACATAGGCTTGAATCATTTTTGCTTTTCATAAACCCTTGTTGTTTAAAGAAGGAATCAATCTTTATATACCACGATCTAGGGGCCTGTTTCAATACATATATAGCTTTATTCAATCTGCAAACAAGATGCTCTTGGCCTTTCTGCACAAAGCCTTCAGGCTTAACTAAATGCACTTCTTATTTTAAATCACCATTCAAGAAAGCATATTTAACATCTAACTTGTGTATTCTCCAATTTTGTTTTGTAGCTAAACCAACAAGCAATCTAATTGTGTTTAGTTTAGATACCGATGCATATGCTTCTTCAAAATTAATTCCCTCTTATTGAGAATAACCCTTTGCAACTAGTCTTGCCTTGAGTTTGTCAATACTACCATCAACTTTGAACTTAAATTTGAACAACCATTCAGATCCTATGGATACTTTATCTTTAGGAAATTCTACTAATTCCCAAGTTTTATTTCTCGTAATTAAATTATACTCCTCATTCATAGCACTCACCCATTCTTCTTAATCTTTGGCTTCTTCATAATTCAATGGTTCTATGACATTCATTACATTATTCATCAAGGCATAATCTCTAAACTTTACAGGAGGTTGAGTTTGTCGATTTGACCTTCTAGGTACTACAATACTTGTTGGAGTTCCAACCATGATTCTTCTTCCTTTAGTTGTTTCTTCATCTAAGGTGGTATCACTCATGTTGTCACCATGTTCCTGAACCTATTGTTGTACCTGCACTTTCTGAACAATTTTATCTATTTTGACATTGTCATCTGAGATTTTCCCTACATCAAAATTATTCAACCTGTTACTTATATATGTATTCTCATGAAACACAACATCTCTACTTGCAATCAATTTATGTGAACTAGGATGAAATAATTTATATTCCTTATGATCATCACAATAGCCAACAAGGACACATTCAATAGATTTTGCATCCAATTTTCTTCTATCATCTTTAGGGATGTGAGAAAAGTCCCTACAACCAAATATTCTTAAATGACTAATTTCTGGTTTATATCCATAAAAGACTTCAAAGGGTGTTTGGAGCTCTAATTTCTTTGTTGGACTCATGTTCTTCAAATACACAGTGGTGTTAATAGCTTCATCCCTAAAACCATTAGAGATGTTTTTACCTTGAAGCATGTTGCGAGCACATTCTACTAGTGTTCAGTTTCTCCTCTCATCAACTCCATTTTGCTGAGGTGTATCAGACACAGTAATTTGTTGTTGGATTCCATTTTCTATACAATGTATTTTGAATACTCCATAAGTGTACTCACCACCTTGATTCGATCTTAGTATTTTCATATGTTTACCTATCTTCTTTTCAACTTTGATCTTGAATTCCTTGAAGTATTCGAAGACACCGCCTTTTCTTCTTATGAAGTAAACCCAAGTGAACCTAGATCTGTCATCAACAAATATGACAAAGTACCAAGCACCACCAAGTGATCTAGTCTGCATAGGTCCACAAACATTAGTATGTATTAATTCAAGTAATTCAATCTATCTCTTCTCTTCATGATTAGGAAATTCCTTTCTATTTTGTTTTCCGAGTGCACATGCAACACATTCTATATGATCATCTTTGATAACAGGAAGACCTTCAACCATAGACTTTTTCTAATAACGTAAGATCATTGTGATCAAGGTTCCCATACCTTTGATGCCATATTTCGGCATTTGATATGGCTAAAGATGCTAGTGCTTGATGGCTACCCTTGATCGCATCCAGCTTGTATAAGCCTCCAATTCTGGATCCTGTCTCTATAACCCTGTAATGATCTTGGGCATATTTAACATGACACTTATATTTACCAAATTCTACTTTCATATCATTATCAGTGATAGCATAAACATATATTAAATTCGTTTTGATGCCTAGAACATACCTCACATTATGAATCTGTTTAAGTTGTCCATCTGGTAGATTTACACTTATCACTCCATAACCTTGGACTTCATGTGACTTGTTATCATCGAAATAAATGTGTGTTCCATCAAAATTTTCATGATACTCATCATAACATTCTCTATCATATGGGAAGAAGCACCTGAATATATAAACCATGCACTCTCGCCATCCGTTTCAATAGACATAGCATTTCTAGATATAAACAGTATGATATTTTTGAATCCAGTAACATCAAGGGTGTCTTTTATCACATAATTTCCATTGTGCTTGTATATATGTGATTGGACTCATGGTTCTTTTTTCTAAAACAGTCTCTAGCAATATGACCTAATTTTCCACAGTAATGGCATTCAACATTTTTATTAAAATTAGAGTCATTGTGTGGCATACCTCTATGCCTTGTATGAAACTTGCCTATGTGTTCATTCCATTGATTTCCTTTGTGTGAGTGCTTTCCTCTTTCCATCAGCACCTGATCTACAATCTGTGATTATGGCTCATAGATCTTCATTCCCTCTGCTTCTTGTAGAAGTATTCCACCGAGCTCTGCAAAAGTAGGAGGGGTCTATCTTACTGCAAGCGCTGAGATGAACACTTTATAATCTGGCAATAAACCTTTTAATGTAATAGTCACCAGATCAATATTAGAAATTTCTTCGCCAATATCACCCAGATTATCTCTTAAATCATTGATGCGGGAAAGGTACTTAGTAATAGATTCATTCACTTCCATCTTATTAAATAATAATTTACTCTTTAAAAACAAAATTCTATCTGAATCTTTGAGTTTTTTCCATGTATCTTTGGACGTCTTACAATCTCTGATATGATATGAGGAATAATATTGTCTTTTACAAACATACAAAGTTTTACATTTTCTTGAACTTCCCAAAAATTTCATTATGAGATGGACAGTGTGTATGAGAGCTTTGCTCATTTCCTTTCACAATCGTCCACAAATTAAGTGCCTCCAATATGGTAATTAACTTGAATTTCCAATTAACATAATTGTCTCCATTTAATTTGGACGCTTTTTTAAAATAAGAATCAACAAGATGTGAGTTTATCATCTTACCTTCTGTCCCCTAAGCCGGAGAGCCAAATTCAATTTATAGCTAAACATAAGATTTTAGTACCGCACCTTGTAACCTTGCATCCTGTGTTGGGGGGTTGCGGTGCTCGAAATCACTCTAAGTAAGAGCCCAGCACCACACCTTTTCTTCATTGGAATAGCGGCTCCACCACGCTTATTCTTTACTCTACCAGCGTTTCCACCACACTTATTCTTCACTAGTTAAGCGGTACCAACACACTCTCTATTCATAGGAGGTGCAGTGCTGTAACTTTAGAGAGACTAAAAAACAAAAAAACACTTTAGAAATTACCACCGTGATCTCTAGAAAGGATCTATGAGCAATGATTTGGATAGTCAAAAGATCCAGGTCTCGTCAACGGACAGTGTTCTTCAGATTGGGAAGCAATCTCTTGAATTTGATGGTAGGTAGCAGTGATCTTCACAACAACGACTAACAATCTCCACACATGAGAAGCAAGCTCCTCCTCTCTAGAAAACAACTCTCTCTCGGGAAATGATCTCTTCCCGTGGATCTTTACTTGTAATTCCTCACGCGGATGACAGTTCTTCAAAAAATGTTGGCCACGAATTTTCCTTGGGCGATCTTCTATTGTTTGGCAGCCATCTCAATCAGTAATCTATACGTGTGGGTTGTATCTGCGTTGATTGGGCAACAATCCCACTCAGCCACACCATGATATTCTCTAGCAGGATTCTCCTTTCAGCGTTCTCTCCTCAACAGATAGCAGCCAACTCCTTCAGTGATCGATCCTCCAGATGGTAGCAGCATTCTCAGGATTCCACACTCACACCTAACACTCACTCTATGGCTTTGATACAAAATTAGAGAATAAGAGGAACCAACAGAAGCTCTCACACAGGAGGAGGATCACACACTCAACTCAATTATATTACTAAATAAAACTTACATATATAGGTAAAACACCAACCAAAATAGATCCACAAATAATGGATCATATCCTATCACTAAAGAACTGACAAACCACTAAATCTATATTTAACAAATAACCATAAATGCATTTCTACATTATCTCTAACACTTAAGCCTATATCCAAGAGAAACATTACAATCTATGGAGTTCCATATAGTGAACAAATAAGCTTATCGAAACTTCAAAAATTTCTTCAGTTTCTACGACCAAAGAAGAATATTCCAATTGTAAATATTGGAAATCCAGCTCAGCGTGATGACATGCATTCATATTTTCTATAGTGGTTATCTATTGTAAGGAAGGTGGGATGTGTAGCGACCTTGGAGTCTAGTTACATGCACCTCAAAGTTGTGCTTTATCCTTCATGATAAAAAATGTTGCAGTTGTATGAGAAAATACCGAATGCATTGCATTGTCATCTCCACATCTAATGTTAAGTTGGGTTTGACGCTCACATTGAAAACAAAGTATTTACGTTTGAGACATTCCATGTTTGGATCGAAGGGAATACATGCGTGCTTTTATTATTTTTAGCGAAATCAGCCCTAACGGATTTAAAGCTATCCCAATGAGAAAAGGAAGGTGTATGATTATATGAGTATACACATAGCTAAAGGAAAATCAAATACCTTTAAAGTGGACATATTTTTTCATCCTAGAAGGTAAGATCAACTAATGGAAAAGTACAAATATTCTTGGAATTCATCTGGCATTCATCAAGTAGAAGAAACAAAACAATGATATTATTGGTCACATATGTTGTTTATAGTGATGATTTGACATATGTGTTCTTCAAGTTACCATCATTTCAAAATATTTTTTGAAGAAGATGTGCAAGAGACCAATGTAGTACTCTCTCAAAGAAAATGTGGAAATGAGATTGTTGAACAAAATGATCATTGATGTCAAAGTGTAGTGATGATGATGATGACGATGACGATGTATCATGACTGGTATAACCGATGATGTGGCATTCAAATAACAAAAAGAAGACAAAAGTGGTCCTACATGATTTCATGCTTTCGATCATGAAATATATCTATCATGGATCAATCCTATTATTCTATCGATCAAGTTATTCATTTAAGAAAAACCATTACGAGTACCATATCAACTGAAATCCTTCTCAACAACCAATATGGGCTCACAAGAATTGTACTTCACACATTGAATTAATTCTAGCAGTCGCGCTCTATAAATTACAAATGATGTTTTTTTTTTATACACAAGTCAACCTCATTATTCCATGTCCACAAGTGCATCCAAGACCCATGCAAATCACATAAATTGAATTTTGATTTTAGGAGAATGGGTGGAAGTGTGTAAGATTGATATGAGGCACAAAGCACATAAATAAGATGAATTCAGACAATGATAAATTCTAGGGTTGATGCGAGGCTAGCTTCTATGAAAATGAGAAAAAGTGAAGATCGGGGTTTAAGATTGAAGGTGTAAATTTGTAGAAGGATCTACATACAATCGATAATCTTACAGTCATAAAAAAAAACATATTGGCAAATTATAAATTGAAAGAGCATGCTCCTCCACATAATGACTACTAAAATCGAAGTGTCCTGGAATCACCTGTCTATATAATTCTTGGGCTCTAAGAATTGTAAGAGCATAATCTTTCACACAGAGATTGAGAGAGAGTGTCAGCTACATAAATAACAACCACATGATTGACTGAGATTTGCAACTACATGAATAATAGCCACTAGTTTGATTGATTGATGTGAAAGCTATAGGAATTGCACGGCTATGGTAACACATGAGACGAAGTTGAAGTGACTCTGTCTTCAAGAAGTTCAAAAGAAGATATGATTATCTAAACAATAGATATGCAGGTCTACAGACTTAACTAATTTGTGATAGTGTAGTACAAGTATATTTACTCACTTTAGGGTGGCAGGGTGGTGCTTGGGAGAGAAAGTTGGTGCTTTCCTTATAAGTTAATGCTTACAGAGGAATTATGTCCTGATCTACTTGACAGGTTGGTGCCTGCAGAATTGAGTTGGTGCTCAAGAGCATTGGTATCCTCATCCATAAAAAATATCGGTGCGTAAAAGTGTAAGTCGGTGCTTACTTATTATGAGTTGGTGCTCATAAGAGAATATGCTTCATCATAAGTTGGTTCCTCTAAATTGTAAGTTGATGCTTGCACATGGGATTGGTGTCCTTTCATTTTGGTGTTTGCAAAATATGTGAGTGGGTGCTCACACCATCTTTGGAGATTGTTGTCTCCTACAATTTATTGTAATCTATGTTTTTTTCAATTTATTAAATTGTGTTTCCATATAATTATTTTGTATAAGGAGCTTTAATGTTGATGAATATTTATGATTAATAATGGTGCATGATTGATGAAGTAAAAATAGTTAAAAATGCATGATAGTGATTTACCCCCCTCTTAGTATCATAGTGGTTTCCATACAACATTCAATAACTACTTTGAAAGTGCACAAAGGAAGAGTAAAGAGACAAAATGAAGTAATAAGTGGCCAACAAACCTAGAGATAAATTAAAATATAAATACAATTAAGAAAACTAACAACATTTTATTTTTACTTTTGTTTTACTAATTTCATTGATTTCCTTAGTCGATGTTTAGCCCTTAGTCAACCCTAATTTATCTAGTAACCGAGGTTTAGGGTTTGTCATGACATAACTAAATTCATTACCCTACAATTATTTAAAAGCAAAAAGTGATCGTTGCATCAAGGATGGAGATTTCATGTGAAAGAAGTGATATTTGCATCAACGATGGAGATTTCATCCAACATGAGGTACACTAGTAAATAGTTATTTCCTATTTTCATTTAATCTTTATGCATTCTTTCATGTAGGGTTTGACATTCTTTGTTGACTACATGAGTTCTCTTTGAAGCAATGGAGAGTTTGGGAAGCCGAGATCCTAGACTCGTTTCATTACTGAGGTACATTAATCTTCTGATTACCATCAGAATGTTATGTATGCATTCATGCCGGTTTAATGGTTGATTGAATATGTAGGCATCAATTTTATTGTCATTACTATCATCAATTGATTCCAGGTCAAGCCTGCTTTTCCTCTAATTTTATTGCTACATAGTTGGTTATCTATACGGTTTTGTAACGTCGTAATAGCTTTGGAAACTACTGGGCCTTATCTTTGTAGACGTCTAGAAATGGACATCATGCCACAGAAATATTGTATAAAGCCATTTTGAAAATAAGGAAAATATTTTGTTGGTCCTGCATTGATATCTGTTTTGATACAATTCCCATAAACCTGTTATTTATTTAATGATTTGTTTATTTAGTTTTTTTTAAATCGTGCACTGATTTGTTGTATAAAATAGCATTTATCTAGAGTAAAGGTGTGGGTTTTTATTGTATTTCTATTCTCTGATTTGTTGTATAAAATAGCATTTATATAGAGTAAAGGTGTGGGTTTTTATTGTATTTCTATTCTTTTATTTAGTTGAATTATATTCTTCTTTTAGTTTAGTTTTTCATAATTTGTTTCATTACATTTTAAGTGTGTTTAAAAAGCGTTGTGCTCCGGCCTTCTATTGCCAAAGAATAAAACTAAACAAAACTTAATACAAACAAATTAAAAAATGCTTTTATTTATTAAGTACCTACTCTTATTTACTAAATCTGGTTACACTTTTTTTTCTTTTAATGTGTTCATTTGTTTAGATAGTCCCTTTTAGTTACATATTGTTCATTTCAATTTATTAATCATATGTACATACAACAAGTACGAAAGTTACGCTGCAGTAAATCGCTGCCAAAGAGCAAAGTTGGCACAGAAAAGTATAAGCGGTGCAATACGAAAATAAGGTGCTGAGCAAATAGAGCTCTGATGAAGCACAGATCATTAGCGACCAGAGCTCCGTATAGGATGGATTCCTTGTCGCTTCTGACGATATCTGTCAATTGGCAGAAACTCGACATTTGATTTGGAAGGAATCTGGAACAAAAAGGCGTTGTAATTCGTTCAGAAAAACAAGCTAATGCCAACAAGAAACAAACAGGAATAATAATAAGGAATAATCTATCGATCCGACCATTTGCATCAATCCAATGCCCAGCAAAGCACCTTGGCCGTTTAGGTCGTCCAATTGGTGCAAATGGTCGGATCCATAGGTTATTCCTAATAATAATATCACGTCTCGTATCGTCCAATATGCAAAGTCACACTATCACTAAGCTCTAGAGAATGGAGTAGGACCTCATCTAGCATTCTCAGGATTTCCACGGTTTGCTCCTATGGATGCTTCCTTCCCTCAAAGTCAATTTAAAAACCCCTCCTTAAGCATTCCTAGCACCTCCAGCAAAGTCAGTTGGCTTAGTCAATGAACCATAGCAAGTTGGGGTCACCAGCATCTAGCCCCTCCATTTCGATAGCCATAACCGACTTTGCGCGCTACACCTTATTTGCTTGGCCGGTGAGAAACTACCATTGAGAGATCATGGACCGTTAATAATTTTTACTGATTAAAGATCAAGATAGAGGTAGTGTCGCCTACAGATTCTATGGAATCTGGAGAATGGGAATGTGTTATATTCTTGGAGGTAACAGGTTTAAAATCGGTGGAATCGGGTTGCAAGGTTTTATAGAGGCTTACTTGAATTATTTTTGATAGAAGCTTACTTGAATAGGCTTAGAGACTTCTCCGCCAAACCCCTACTAAGTCACAAATCACTGGTATATATAGCTTGTGATATATCTAGCTTGCATACTAGATACTGGAGAAAAAAAGACGTTGGTCCTGTCGGAGGGACAATCTCTCACGAACAAGAGCAGCATGAACCACAGAAGTAAGGTTACAGCAGGACCCACAAGTAAGCTTACAGCAGGACCCAGGTAGGAATGCAATATGATCTTGCGCAACAATCCCATGGTGGTTGTGCAGGAGCAATCGTATGGCGGTCGGTCGTGAGTGGTGAGAAAGTTTTTAATTTGGTAAAGAGAGAAAGGGCATCAAAAATGATTCATGGACGCCATCGCCCACCTGGGCATAAAAAACGCTTTTCCCGGGACCATAATGCAGCTTATAAACATAAAGTGGGTCACCGGCACTCACTCACTGAAACAACGTCGTAGATATGCAATAGGAATTTTAATTTTAAATATCAATTTTAACTATTTTTTAATTCTGGTAATTAAAGTCACTGCTGCTATTTATGTCCCATTGAACATGTACTACCTTTATAAAAAAAATATGAGCAATATGTACTACACCAATAAAAAAAATCGTATTTTATATTTAAAAATTATTAAATTTATTTTAATTTTTCAACATTTTTTATTTAATATTAAAATTTTATAAACATTATTTTTGTTAAAATTTATCTCCAAAAAACACATCTGTATTTTAAAAATTAATAAATTTATTATAATTTTTCAACATATTATATTTAATATTAAAATTTTACAAACATTATAAAAATTTGTAAAAAGAAAAATACAAAGTCAATGGACTTTGACCTTCCAATGAAATGTATACCCCTGCTTGGCAAGGATAAATCATTAACTTTCGTTCCATTTTCATTCGTTTTTTTTATTGTTATTAATCACATTGTATCTTTATCGCTTGTTTTAGCATTGCAAATCTTCTTTCTACTTTTTTTTTAGGAAGAAAAAAGCCTGTCCTCGTTATTCTTATTAGAATCAAATGTCATCTTTACAGTCATCCCACAATCGGGTTACAATAAATCACTGCCAAAGGAGTTCAGCCAGGGGGAATGGCACATCAAACACTAAAAGATCCCATCAGAAAACTGTCTCATCATGAATGGATTGTCCATTCAGCCACATCTACCAAGTGCCAAAAGGCACTGCTTAGCTATCTAAAAGTGAGAACTCTGTACAATACAAACATACAGCAGGGAAGAAACTTCCTTTAAACAGACTCAATAAAGCTGAAAAGTGTCCTGGGAAACCAATTGGTTCTCGAAAAATTCCTTATATCTGCCTTTCTCTTGTGGGAAAATGAGTGCATCTTTAGAGAGGCGGTCAGCCAACCGATTGTGCTCTCGGTAGATGTGGGTAATAGACAAGGCCTGGAAATCTTCTTTCTACTATTAATCTATTTTGCAAAATTATAAATATAAAATAAATGATAATAAACGGAAACACATGGATAAACAGTTGTGCATCATGTTTAATGAGTAAAATAAGGCGAGCATTTTCTTTATATAGATTAGGCATATCGTTTCCCATGCGCAAGCACAAACACACATATTTGTAGTGTGTTAAGCATATAAAATCTTTATTTATTATAGTTTTGTGGTTTATTTGGAAAGCCAGAAATCAGAGCTGCTTTGAAGATATTATCATGACATTTTCATAGGTTTTCACTTTCAGTTTGGGTTTGTTGAGATCTCTCCCTTAGGACAATTCTGTTTTGAATATCAGATCTGTTGTTGTAGAAATTATTGATAAAACTTATCCATGGGGGTATTTCGATGGTTCTGCAGTTGGTGAACCAAAAATCTGTGGAGCTGGAGGTATGCTTTATATTTTTGATGAGCGTTATTTCTCTTTTAAAGTTGGATTAGGGACTGGTACTAATAACTCTGCAGAGCTTTGTGCATTAAATCTTTTACTTACCTTGGCTAGGAAGAATCATGTGGTAAAAATTCAGATTTTAGGTGATTCACACTTAGTCATTAATTGGGCTATTGGTAAGTTCAAATTGTTGAATTTAAAACTTTCACAGGTTCTTCATGAAGTTAACGGACTTACAGATATGTTTAAGCAAGTGGACCTCAAGCACATATACCATGAAAGAAAAACTCATGCAGATGTATTAGCTAAAGCTGGAGCACCGATTATGGAAGGATATTGGTTCATCAAAGATTTTCGAGCTTCTGAATATTTTGAAACATATCAGCTATTTTGACTGTCTGAAGTACTATTGTGTTTTTTCTGGAGCTATGATGTGTTGCCGCCTTTTCACACACCTGGATCACGTGGCAAAAATCTTCAAGCCACTTGGTGTGTCCTTGGGGGCAAGTCTCGAGTCAAGGCTGTCACCTTGTTCTTGACTCCTCCGTTTAAGCTCAACTCCTAACGAAGCCAAGGGGGGTAGACCCTATTAAGTTACTAAGGATGATTTCTTAGTGTAGTGATGTTGTACTGAATCAGTTATTTAGGAGTTTGAATATTTTAACTATAAACAATCAAGATGACAAGATACGAAGATACACACGAAAGCACAAAGTTGATACACAATATATATACAATGTTCCCCCAAGTTTCCGGGACGCGGGGGCGCGGGAGCGAGGAAACGCACATTGGGGACGTGTGGAGACCACCCCCAAATTTTAGCGAAATTCAGGGGGGGCGAGGGGGCAGGGGGGCGTCCAAGTCTTAATAAAAAATAATATTATAAATTATTAAATCCCAGCAATAAAAGTTCAATGATTCATCCCATGTAAACTACTAAAAGAGGGGGGGGGCATCTGGGAGCCCCCCAGTTTCAAGAGGGGGCATCTGGAAGCCCCCCAGTTTCAAAAGGGGGCGGGGGGGCGGGGAGGCGTCTAGGAGCCCCCCTTCACCAGAGCGCGCTGCAAAACAGGGGACGCGCCCCCTTTTGCTTTTCCGAGAGTTTCGTAATTTTGGGGACGCTGAGAAACGTTTCCTCGGAAGCTCCCGAGCCCCTGGGGCGCAGGGAGCGAGGGGGGCACGTCCTCGACCCTGGGGGGCGAGTCCCCGTGGAACACTGTATATATATGAAGCAAAAAAGACCAGTGCCTTAAAAATGGAGTCAAAAGAGATCAGTGTGCTTGCATGTGTTTGGAATAAATGTTTTGCGATTGCATCT